>JAAGAY010145184.1:0-43013 GCA_011801015.1 Ardeotis arabs | reverse complement strand
TCTTGATAAGAGGGATGGAGCACCTGTCTTATGAAGAAAGGCTGAGAGAGTTGGGGCTGTTCAGCCTGGAGAAGAGGAGGCTCCGGGGAGACCTGATAGCGGTCTTCCAGTACCTCAAGGGGGCCTACAAGAAAGATGGGGAGAGACTGTTCAGTAGGGCCTGTTGTGATAGGACGAGGGGTAATGGTTTTAAAATAGAGGGGGGTAGATTTAGATTGGACATTAGGAAAAAAAATTTCACAATGAGAGTTGTAGATCACTGGAACAGGTTGCCCAGAGAGGTGGTGGATGCTCCATTCCTGGAAACATTCAAGGCCAGGTTGGATGGGGCTCTGAGCAACCTGATCTAGTCGGGGATGTCCCTGGTCTTTGCAGGGGGGTTGGACTAGATGACCTTTGAAGGTCCCATCCAACCCTAACCATTCTATGATTCTATGATCTTGGCTGGCTCCACTGCACCCCCCTGAACACAGGCATGTGGAGATTCACAGTGCCATCCAAATTTGTGATCTCTAAAAACACCAGGTAACCCTGGAGGCACCCTGTGTGTTTCAGAGTTAAGCCTTGTTATGTGTCCAGAAGTGCACCAGTTTTGATGGGACTAGGTGTCTCAACACCATGCTCATGCCTAAACTTAATTGCAGTACAGAAAGGAGACATTCCTCCATCCCATAATCCTGGAAGGATTAGTCCAAAAAGTGTTCCCCAAACATGTCCCCACAGTGGGTCTGCATCCAGTGCAGCTACAGGCCTTTTGATGCAAAAGGAAAGAGGATGACTCATGCCCCACCTGTTCTGTGTCGTAACACAGCCCTCTTACAAAATGCCTTGGAGCAGTTCCCACCCCATCCCAAGTGGTTTCCAGCCCATACTGACCTCCTCCCAGGAGAGTGTGCGTATCAGAAGCCTGCATGCTTTTCTGGGCTGCTTCATCCTGCAGGGAAGGATCCCAGGCTCCTCCAACCACATAAGCATGCAATGGCTGCCAGCATACCAGTTTGGGCACTCGCTTACTCTCTAATCCAAATCCTCCAACATTTTTTTCTTTGTGTATTTTTGGTGGCTGTTTATTGTAAAACAGAGAAGCAATGCTGGAAGCAGGAAGCAGGATATCCGCATTTCCTTGTTCTACCCCTCCATGGCTGGATTGTACAAAACATGTCCAAGATCCGCATCTCTCATTGTGTCTGCTCATGGATACCTGGCTCCTGCATTTTTCTCTCTGGTTCTGTAGAATAAATATCTCAAACCATTTGAAAAAAACCCCATAGCTACAGATAAACATTGCAAAGGCAGCTGTGGGTCAGGACAACTTTGCTCCAACCTGATCCTGTTGCTGTCAAGTGTGTAATGAAGTACTTGAATGATGATGTTTTCAATGAATTGGTGATGACTTGATATCAATCAAGATTACGGTCTGTGTTATTTGATTGCAAAATAAGAAAATGCAGTCTCCCAGGCATATTAAAATGGCTTTCAAAATTTTTACGCTACTGCAGCAGTGCAGTTAAAACTAAAGCAGGAGAAGCACACATCAGATTTTATTTCTCAGAAGTATTTTTTGTGAGATCTCCCATTATGCCCCCTAGGATTCTTGCTTTGCAGATCAACAGCAGCGAGAAGACAGGATACGACTTGTTAGCTGCATAATTTCCATTTAAAATTAAAATAGTGTTGGTACTGAATAAGTTGTTCCTAGAATTTATATACATTTCCCAACCCAACTGACAACAAACTTCAGCTCTGTTATGCTTCTATGATCTTTCCTTCATTAAAATGTGTAAATAAATGATGTGGTAAATTATCTCATGTCTAACTCTTGTCTTGTTATTAATCTAGAGGGAGATGAAGTTCTTAGAACAAGGCAGGAAAGACAGAGACTACAAGATGATTAACTTATCTTCAATTCCACTCACAACAAGATTTTTTAAATATATGTTTACTCTTTAAAATATGTTTTTCTAATTGCAGAGGAGAGATACCCTTTATGACAATAATCTTTTTTCTTGAAGTGGTAAAGAAAACCATCCTCTATTAGTCATTTCCACAAATTAAAATTAATCCCAAAGGAGCTCTCCAGAAGCATTGCAGGAAGCAAAGGAGGGCTTTTTTTCTTTACATGATTGTTTGTATTCTGAAGAAAAAGAAAAAAACATCCTCCATTTCTCACTCTTAAATAAAAAATTAATTATTATTTATTCATTCTTCATGCAGAAGTTTGCTGTTGCCAATAGGCAAATAAAATGAAGCACTCTTTGTCCCAAAGAGTTTAAATTTCATGTTTGCATATGATGGATGGGAGAGGAATAAGGAAAATGGAAGAATAATGGCTACAGAAAAAGGTTCCTGTGGGGCCTTTGGTTTACTTTGCATATGTCAAGGTAATATGACAAATAAATGTACATCTGCGTGTATATTGTGCTAAATATATGTAATACAAAATCTTAGCTAAGCTAAGCTAAAGCTGTGTATAGATGCTACCTCCGTCAGCCTTGTTTGTGGGCAAACAACTCGCAGTAAGAGAGGAGAAGCTGTGAAATAGGGGCTTGAAAAGCCAATGGAAAAGAAGCAAAGGTTGATGGGGAGGAGGAGTGGGTGGGATCAGGACCACGTCCCAGGAGCTGAGCTCACAGGACAGGGAAGCCGCATCCTGTGAAGCTGGATAAAGACCTATAGGCTGCACCGGCAGATGTGTAACTTCCCAGATGATGGTCTCCATTCTCGCTGTTTTGGGGAAGGAGCTCGGATTCCTCACGCCCCCCCAAGATCCCAGAGCCATTTAATGTCACCAGCACGATGGGGAAACAAACTGGAGACACTGAGCTCAGACATGCCAAGGTGCTGATAGAGTAATTGTTGGCAATTCTTTCAGACAGAAAGAATAAATATGAGCTACAACTATCAATCGGACACCAATTAAATAATACAATAATCATTGTGTCACATATGGAGCACTCAGTACAAAATTCTTTAGTGATAGGAGAATGGACAAAAACATTCACAGTGGCAGAAAAAGCAAAAATTAAATCCCAGCATCTTTCTTCTATAGTTACACAGGCTTGGTATCTTTCATGAGGAATCGCTTTGCTCTCTTATGAAAGGGAGCTCATGAGAGCCAGGGAGCCAAACTTCATTTCGGAAAAATACTCCTGCATCAGTGAAAAGGATGGTTATACCCCCACCTCCCACAGAAAAAAAAAAAAACAAAAACCCACCCCATCCTTCCTGGCCATGTTGCCTACAAGAGCAGACATCTGCCTTCGTATTTGAAAATGATCAAATTGTGCCAGTTGGCATTTTAGTTGGCAAAATGTGGACAAGCCGGGCACAGACTCAGAACGGTTATTAGCCCATTGAAAATGTAATGAAAAATCTGTGCGCATGGGTGGCTTAAAGCTATTTAAACATGATGATTAAATACAAAATGCCTGTAGTTTAAGAGACTGTCTCAGTGGACATACTTAACCTTGTAAAGATTCCAGAGCTACCAGCCGGCTTCGTAGCTGTAAAAGAGAGAATGGGTGGCTGGCTGTACGGGCAACCAAGGATCCTACAGACAACCAAGGATCAATGTGGTGTGACCAGTGGGAAGGTGCAACTAGAAAAGGTGCTTTAGCCTTTTGGTGTCCAGTGTGGAAATGAGCAACAAATGCCACTTGTGCTGGACCAAGAAGGAGACCTTGATGCCCCTGCCCTCTTATGATAAAGTCAGAGCCTCCAACAGGGAACTGAAAAGGAGATTTGTAACCGAAGTCGCCCGGGCAGAGGGAGGGGATGGGCCTCTCTTCTGGATGTCAGTGCTTCCCTGCCAACCTGAGGTGGGCATCTGTGAGAAACTGCAAATTTGTGACTTCTCCCACCAAGCAGTCTCTCTGACTGCTGGGGTTTTGGGAGGAGGGTCAGGAGAGCAGAAAGGGGAACTGGTGACACCCGGCTGACTCTGTGAAAGGCTGAATGTGAAAGTCTAGCAATGTCTAGCAATGACAGCATTTGATGAGGACACACTGTTCCCCAGGCTCCCACAGGAATGGAACTCCCAGTTCCAGGGAAGAAGGTACCCTGGAAGTCCAAGGCTCTTTCCTGTACCTTTGAGCAGCTGTGTCTCTATGCAGCCCAAAAAGAAGGGAGAAGGGTGCAGCCATAAAATATCCCCTTGCCTTGAGTTTTCATTACCTCCTTCTCTGCTTTTCCCCCAGCGCTCCCATTTGGACATTCCATCTTGCTTTCTTGGCTCATGAGGAATGTGCGGCAGCATCTTCCCCACTAGCAAAGAGCCGCTGTGCTGCATCCTCCCCGCTTCGCCAAGAGCCTCGCGCTAGCCCGAGGAGGGACGTCCAGCAGCAAAATCACAAAGGTTGACTCTGCCTTGCACAGGGGGGCAGGGGACAGGTGACTCCCCTAGCTGCAGGATGCAGCTGTGGAGGGCTTAGTGGAGCAGAAGCACATCCGCGTCCCACAGACCAGGTGCTAGGAGTTGCTGGGCTCTCTGCAGTTTGCAGCCACCCGGAATGCCGCACTCTCTCGCTGCTGAGCCAGAGACTTCTGCATCGCATGAAATACTGTAGTAGCATCCTACTAAGGTATGGGAGCAAATTCATTCTCTTGCTAATTCTCTTGACATAGAGTTTAACAAGATGAAATGGCACAATGCTAAATTAGTTTAGTTTAATGATTTTGATGGTAACAAATGGGGAAAAACAGTACAAGCACAGTCTTTTATAATCAGACTGCAATCTTGTGCTTTTCTCCAAATGCTGCAGCCTGTTTCTGAGATGCAGAATAATTTCTGCTTCCAGAGGCCTGAAATTATTTTTCAAGACACAAATCAAAACAATTTTCTCTTTCAGCCTTTCCTGCGCCTAATGTTTTTCAATTCTATGCAACATTACTATAGTTATGCATAAAGCTTTTTAGCTTCAACCAGCCCTGCAAAAGCATTTTGGATATTGCTCAAAACGTGTTAAACCATAAAATACTGTTAAAAGTGCCCATCATAGAACTGCAGTAGGTGTTTAGCTGTTGTGGGTAGTATTGATTTCACTGAAAACCGTGAAGCTGATGATTTATATAAAATCAGTAAGAATGACTAAAATGGGAAACTGAAACAATACAGAAAAGTCACAGTTACGGAATTAGTACAAGTGATTTCTGTAAGCACCTGAAGAAGAACAAAAGAACATTCCCAGGTGGCTTCAGGTATAGCAAATGTAGAGGGCTTGTGAAAGGATGGTTCACTCCTGTCGGTGTGTTTGCAAAGGTGGGGTTATTTTAAATAGAGCTGCACTTTTTTTAAAAAAAAATGTCATTTCTGATTCAGTTTTTAAACACTCAAATTTCAAAACATATTTTTCTTTCATTTTTTCTCTCTTTCCGCATTCCCTCTTTACTCCCTTCAAGAAGAGACAGAAACATGAAAAAGCATGAGAAAATATGACAAGGACAACATTAAAAACATGTTAAAAAAGACCCTCCCACACCAAATCCATGCCTTCTTTCCTCATGCTTGAGCTAAGAGCATGCAGATAAAAAAAAACAAAACAAAACCAAACAAATTCTGGATGGAAAAAATAAAATGGTTTTAAAAAATTTAAGGGAGTGAGAAATATTCACTTTATAGAAATTTTTTCAATTTTTGGGAAGACCATTTTTAATTATTTTTTTCTACTTAAACGATGTAAGAAGCAGATTTTTTAAATTATCTTCTTTTATTTGTGCTGTAGCAGTGAGCCCAGACACAGTCAGCTAATCAGAGCCCTATTCAGCCAGGCACTGCATGCATTGTGGCAAAGTTGTTTAATTTGTAAATTTGACAGTAAAATAAGGGTTTGTTTTTTTTTTTTTAAATTGGACAGAAAGGACATAAGAAGGGCAAAACGTAAGTCTTTAGAGAGACTCCCAGCAGCCAATTCAAGGTCAACACTTTCACTGGCAAATTTAATCATTTAACATCAATCCAATTTAGGTTCTGTTGAATATTAGGAGGGAGCAGTCACTTTTATTATGTGGAGACAAAGAACTTCCTTCAAATTAAATGTTTTCACTTGAAAATAATAAGTAAATTATTGTGTCCATCCTGTCTGCTTCTAAAAATTCATTCACATTATGTAGCACCAGTTTACTTGAAATGGGAGGTTCTGCTTTTAAGTGATATTGTGACTCTTGCAAATGGATGATGGTTCTGCCACTATTACTAACCTTATTTAGAGATTATTTAGAGAGATTTCTCTTTAATGAGTTTGCAGCTTATCTTTCAAAATTTTTAGGGTACCTAATGGCCGTGAGGGATCTGTGGGTCTTAGCCAAGTCTGTCTGTCTGAACAGACCATCGGCATCGGCATTTTCTGGGCAGTCTCACTACTGGCTTGAATCGACTTTTAGGTCTAATAATTATTCAGTTAATGAGAAGAGGGGGGTATTGTTTGGGTCTTTTTGCCCTTCTAAGGCTTCTGTAGAAATGAAATTTGCTTCTGTGCAGAGAGTCAGCATAAGGTATCTTAATTTTGTATTCTTCGCTCCTACCCCACTCTTGCCTTGCTCCAAGGATTAGCATGCAATTCTGTTGATGCATTGGCTTTCTGCTGATCTTTTTCTTAGGGACAACCTTCCTGAACACAACTTTTGAAAATGCAAGCAGGAATGGTCTCGTTTCAAGGATCAACGACAATTCTAAAAGGACCAGTAACAAATCCTTCTTGACTGCTTAACTGCACTGGGGAGAATCTGAGTCAGTGACTCACTTCAGGCTACTACTTTTTGCTGAATAATTTTACATGCAAGTTATTTTAAATGTGACCTACACTCTCCCAAAGCACCCCAGGCTCATCTGCTTTTATATTATAAACATCCTGTTTCTTGAAGACAACATAGTTATGCAATTTTTGAACCAGGATGAAAAAAAAATGTGGCAGAGACTGCAAATGCAGCTATTGTATCACCAGAGGAAACCTTGCAAAAATAGGTAGACCTGATCATGTCAAATGCGAGGCAGTTGTTTACACACAGGGTCTAAAGACTAAAATTTGGCAGTAGTAGAAATTGGAAGTGCTGGCTTCTCTTTCCAAATGTGGCTTTAAATGCAGTCTGTGTTTCTCCATATAGAAGACATTAGCATGTTTCTAGCCTCAAGAAAATGATATAAGGGAACTTGGATATTCACTGCAAATTATTTCCTAACACTACAAAGGTCTGGGATTTTTTTTGGCACCAAAGTACTGCTATGCTACCCTGTGATTTGCCTCTTCCCCTTAGTAATTCACAGTGACAGCCTTTTAAACAGAATTACATCCCCCTAAGCAGTTTCCCGTGCTCTGGAGATGGGTGGGACAGCACAGACAATAAGGAAACATGACTAGAATACAGACACGGCTGTCCTTGTTGTTGGCATCTACACAGAGATAGGTGTTCAGCCTTTCTTGTAGCAATGAAAAAACACCCTGTGGTCTCTGTGCATTTTATTTCTGAGGCAAAACCAGTATGTTTGTGAACATTTATAAAGGAGGAAAGAGGTTTAGAAAATAAACTCTGAATAGACCACTGTTTCTCAAAGGCTGAAGGTTGCTATTCTCTTGAGATTGGACCTTTAAGGCAGCTCAGCTCTTTCACAAGGCTATTGTTGCTAAGCAAGAATGCTCCCATTGTGGCCGTGTATTTTATCCCTTATATTTGAGCTATGAATTTATAAATGAGAAGCAATTTTTAAGAGCTTCAGAATACAAAGTCCTACTGTCACACATGGCTGTAGTAGAACAAAAAAAAACTTTTTGAGCGCCAAACCTGCTGGAGAGTGAGAAGGATCTATTGTCTTTTAGGCACAGAATGGCTAACACATAACTTGCAACAAGCTACAAATATCTTTCTGTAAAATCAGTATGTCTACAGTGAAGATAACTTTGTACTTTTGTGACATTTATTTATACAAACACTTTCAACTATTAAATCTTTTGTGTCATTTGGAATGTATGTTCTGTGGCTTGTACATATGCTATAAAGAGAAAAGAATATCACAGTAACAGATTATGCACTGGTATAGCTCCACCCACTTCCATGGCAGGACTTACCATTGATAAATTGATAAGACAGGTCTGATTCTAGCCTTAAATCTTTTCTTTCCTTGCTTCCTGATCTAGGATGCTACAGTCTTTCCATGATCATAGAATCATAGAATGGCTAGGGTTGGAAGGGACCTTCAAAGGTCATCTAGTCCAACCCCCCTGCAAGGAGCAGGGACATCCCCGACTAGATCAGGTTGCTCAGAGCCTCATCCAACTATCCAAGAGAGTAGTAAGAAGTGCAACAGAGAATTCACAATTAGCCTCTGTGGCTCTATTGCCAACAGCCTTTTATTCATCAAAGACTCTTCCTAAAGAAATTCATATTGGCTTCAAGGCCAAAAAAAAATTTTTACACTGAGGGTGGTGGAACACTGGAACAGGTTGCCCAGAGAGGTGGTTGGTGCCCCATCCCTGGAAACATTCAGGGCCAGGTTGGACAGGGCTCTGAGCAACCTGATCTAGTTGGAGATGTCCCTGCTCCTTGCAGGGGGGGTTTGGACTAGGTGACCTTTAAAGGTCCCTTCCAACCCAAACTATTCTATGATTCTATGATCCAGTGTTGAGCTTCACCATGTTTAATTAAATGATTGTTAGTCGCTGAAGCTTCATTTTTCTTTATGCTTCAGAGGCACAGATGCAGAGAGAATATGTTTGCTTCAGTTCTCTGTTTCAAAGATTATGCTAAGAAGATCAGGATAGTCATTTACAAATGCATGAAGCAAAAGGAACATGTAAGGAATTTACTTCCAAGACAAACAGGAGGTCAGGAGTAATCAGAACTTCTCACTGTCTTGCATTAAAATAGTGATAAGCAAAAGGTCTTGCTCTCCAGGCAGCAGTATCTAAAGTAGCCTTTCAAAACAAACAGAAGGTTTCTGCTTGTTTACTCCATTTTCTTCAAGCTGCTTAGCTGGGATTATATTCTGTTTTCTTCCGCAGTTGCCTTCTCCGCAGTCAGTCTTCTCCCTGAAGATTTCGTTTCTCCTTCATATCTTGCATCATTCATATTTCATTATCCCTTTCTCTGGTAGAAATTGTTCTGTCCTCTGTCTTGTTATGTTCCTTAGACAGCTTATTTCTTTTCTGCTTTTGTTTTCTGCTCTGCCTTTTCCCACTTTCCTATTATAATCTTACCCTTGGTAAGCCCTGTCTACCTACTGGCCATACCTACACATGTCCAGGCAAGATTTCCCTCTGGGAAACTGGGAAGACTCCTCCCGCTCTCCACTGACTCTATGCTGAGTGATGGAGTTATTGAAGTTCAGAGGACAGTTCCACTAGGACCCTAAAATTTAGAAGAAAGCTGGGTGAGTTGGACTAATATTTCTTCTCTTGCAGAGTTCTTGAAGTTTAATCCCTTCATTCTGTTCTTTTTTTTCAGTTGTATCCTCTGGCTTTCTCCAGATCTTTTTCTCTAACTGTTCCTCCATCTCTTTTAAGGCTGTGCTTGCACAGACAGCAAAGCCCCTGTCAAGCTTGGGTTGGTTTGAACACCTCACATGAGAGCGTAACACCTTCTTTCTCTGAAGTATTTCTGTTTCAAGCTTCATCTCTGTCCCTGCAGCAATACTGGAACACTGCAGGAGGGCAGAGTCTTTGTACTCTGTGCTACACTTCCTGCATTGGGATGTGTTGGGATGGTAACCTGGATGCAGCAAAAGCGTCTCCTAGTCTTCCTGGGTTCATGTAAAAGTCAGGTACAGAAGTGAAGCCTCTATGTGAAAAAGCTGCTCCATTTCCCTCTCCCAAATGCTAGCTATTTTGCCCAGTGTTAGGAATGACTCAAAATCCCGCGTCCACTCCCAAGGCCATTCTTCAGCTGCTAGTCTCTGCCTTTATGCCTACAGACATGTTTTCTTGTCCTGCATCCACTCACAGCAAAAGTTACAAAGGCAAAAGCTATCTCCAAAAAAATATCCTCTCATCTGAACTCATATGACCTGTGCTGACAAAGAGCAGCTCACCACTCACTGTCCTTATCCTCACACACAAACCTGCTGAAGGTGAAGTGGGGACACAAGGAGGCAGCTCCCTGCCAACTCAGGCTTCCCAGAGTCCCTGCTAGCAGCACAACCTCATCAGTAATTTCTGAGAACAAAATATCAAGAAAATAATCTAACACATATCAGGAAGTGTGGGAGGGAAAGAAATATTTTTATATAAAATTAGTCAAAAAAAATCCTCAGAACTGCTTGACTGAAGTCTATAAGAAAGCTGAAGGAGTTTAACCATAGGAGATTTCCCCAGTTCTTGGAAATTATAGCTACCAGGCCTGTGCAGCATCACAAGTGTCTGCTGGGGAGCTTCTGGCCTTCTAGTCCTGAAAGAATCACCTGTGATGTGGCAAGGACAAATGTGTCAAAACCTGTGTTCTGTAAACATGGATTTGAAACACTCAAAACCAGGACGTGAACTCGACCTGCTAAACTCAATTATTCTTCCCAGTCTCTACTCCCCTTCCTCCCCACAGTTGTGTGTGGTTTTTTTTTAAACTAAGAGCCATCCATGCTGCTGGGAACACTGCAAGGAAGGTTAATCCACTTGCCGTGTACAGGCTGCATGTAGGTATGAGGAAACTGCATGTAGGAAAGAGAAACCACCGCAGACAGAGAAGGACTTGACGGTCTTTTCTAGAGCCACCTTTTAGCATGCCAGAGATCAAGTTCTTTTGGAAAGTGAGAAATCCCCAAACCAGCAGTAGGGATTCCTCTCTTCCCTCATTGTACTTGGACGCTGAGTGACAGCACAAGTCTTTATTGTGGTTTAAAGCTAGAGTGTATTAATTGCTTCCTGAATTACACTTATTATAGGAGTCTTGATTAATTTCACCTCCCTGTTGCAATTGTAGTCAGTGCAAGAAGTTTTTGCTAGTGGCAGACTTGCCTAGGGCTGTCATTCTTAAAAAACCTTCAACAGTCTTCGTAAGTAACCAGCATCCACCAGAAGGCAAACTGCACTCTCTAGAAATGCCTGATGTTAAATGTGTCAAGGAATTTAGGATCATCAACCTCAGGTCCACTGCTGTCTATATACCTGTCCTGGCTCTTATGGGGCTCCAGTTTTAAAAATACTTCAATTTCTTTAATCCTCTGTACTCCCGTTAAAACTATTCCTGAGTCATAACCCCAGATAGTAAGAAAATTTCTGTGCTGTTCGGCCTAATTCATTCATCACTGAATTACTCCTCTTTGTGCTACCACCACTGTCTTTTGGCTTAAACAATCCTTTTTCCCATGGTGTTTATAGATAAGAGCTAGAGTGTCTCTAGAGAGAAACAGACACTAGGCTGTTTTAAAGAGACTCCTGTACTCACTGTGCTTCGGATCTGTTTAGATACCTAACATCTGGATCTCACCTAACACAAGTGCTGTTTGTAATCACAGCTGTTTCACGTTATGTAGGAGGAAAGAGAGGAGGAGAACAGGCACATAAAAGAGCCCTATGCTGCTCTCCTACGGGTTGCCAAAGCATCTCAGATCTGGCTATTGTGGCACTGTGCACTCTGGCAGGGCATTCCCTGGCCTTCTCCTGATGAATATGGACACTGTAATATCAAAATATCCCACCAAAAAAACACCTGCACAGGACTTGCCTAACCTTAGAAGCACTTTAACTCACTGGAAGTCTCTGTGTCTCACCTGCTGTTCCCTCAGGTGCACAGAAATCTGCTGCTGTGCACAACTGGGACCTTCTCCATCTTGACAGTTGATGCTTTGGTCCTATAAGAACTCTCTCACCCAGGAACTAGACTGGGCCATGCTTACATCTTTGCATGATCTGAACTATATTCTCTGCTCTGAGTTCTTGTAAGACCCACTTGTAGAGCTAGGACCCCCACACAGGCACTGGGACTTTTTTATTCATAAAATACCGAGCTTACTGCCTCTTCAGTGCTAGGGGAGTGAGTTGGGTCGCCCTCTCTATATCCTCCCTCCCCCAATTAATCTCCCTCTTTGGAGGAGCATAGCTCAAGCAGTGAGGGATTAGCTGCTCTGGGCGGGCGGTCTCCTCTTTCCCAGCCAGAGCTGAAGCTCTGCCAGGCTGCAGAGAGACACAGATCGAGGAGAAAAGCAAAGCAGTAAGCCTGCTTTTCATTGTTACTAAGGGCACTTGCACCCTACATTCCCCACATCTTAGCCCATCAGCCTCCCTGTGTTTTTAGAACATCTAAAAAGCAGCTGGTTTTATTTATTTTTTTCATCTTGAGCAACATTCAGGACACCTAAATCCCATGAAAATTTATCTCACCCCTCATTTTCCTCTGCACAACTATTTCCATCCCGTGGAATTGATGGCTTTTGCCTTCTTTAGCCAAGAAGACTCCCTCAGGCCTGTAGCTGTCAGTCAACCTTTCTCTTGAGCTGCATAATTGATTAAGATAATGAAGTTAAACTGGGAGCAACTAGTCTCAAGATCAGTACTTGTATTTTTTTAGACCTGTGGAAGGGCTGATGAGTGGCAAGCCTGCCTGTTTCTTCCCACAGTCATATCAGCTGGTCTGGAGAATGACGTGGACCTCATCTTGCTCCTGTTTGTGAGCCCATGACAGCTACAGCAAAGGCTCATCTCAAATACACAAGTAATCGTCAACTGTGTTTCATAACTTGGGATGCATTTTGTAGAAGGTAGATGGAAGAGGTGGAAGAGGAAGCTGTTGTTTTGCCTAGCAGAGGGGAGGTGAAAGGCAGGCCAGCTGTAGGTAATCAGGATGGAAAGCTGCTGCTCTGCAGCAGAATCAGCAATTTGCAATCGGGAGAGACATTTTTTCTGTCCTGCCAGCTGGAGACTCTTGGCAAAGTGGTTATGTTTTTAGAAGCTAAACAAATTCATCTTTCTTATTTTTCCCCAGAGTTCTGTATTTTACCTCAAGAGGTTTGATCTAAAGTTTTTTATCACATCTGACTAACAAAAGACTTATTAAAAATGAAAGAGGACACAAGAAAAATAGGAAGAAGTACAAGTGTTCATCTGTATTCCGCAAATCAACTGCTTTTTGAACATATGAAATATAAGTGGTTCTGAATTTATTTCTATTTCATTCATGAAAATAAACAATTTTACACTGACATACAGTTACCACTCCAGTTCATGTTCCTGTAAAGAAATGCAGAGCTGTGAGTTTTCTTGTAGCACTGTGCATAATTAAGTACTTGAAAATAATAGTTATCATATTTATAACACTCTGACAAGGGGATCATTCTCCCATGTCTTCTTCCAAAATTCTGTGCCTTTTATCCTTAGTGAGCTTTGATGGATGGTTTGAACTTGTAGTAAAAAACTGTTATGATTTTCTGATTAAAATGTGTTGAACTAAAATGCTTAAAGTTAAACATATCTGTGGTTTAGTGTTGGTGTTTATGATAAACTTTCAAACATGGAGGCCATTTGTCTCGGTCTTCATTATGGATGAAAATGAGCCCTCCGACTTGTGCTCTGTAATATACCTACCTGGGTGTGATTTCAAAGCCTTTTTGTCACCTGTCCCACATCCGCAGCATGACACACTGCAGCCCCAAGTCAGTAAAGCACATGCTGAAATCTGAGCACATGCTTAAAAACAATTTACTTATTAGAATATGCTCAAGCACACACTTCTATACTAATGTGTTTTGCTGAACTGACCTGATGAATAGTCTAACTGCAGTGTCCCAAAACATCTGCTCTCAGGAGAATTAGGTCATGTAGATTCACAGAACTTCAGGGAAAGGAAAAAATTTCAAATTCAGTCCAACTTATTACCCATTCCATTTTATTTGCTTTAGAAGGATGCAGGATAGGAAGGTATTTGCAGGATCAAAACATTCATAAAACTACTATGCAGATACTCGAGTTTGGAGGTTGTTGTTCATGTGACCATGGTGCTTCCTCCTGATCGCAGAGCCTTTGAAATAAAATAAAAATGATTTTGCATGAATTTGTGTGTGAATTGAGAGGATGATATTTCAAAAAGAGCAACACGCAGAATTTGACCTTTTCAGATGTACTGAAAACAGCAACCACTTTGTGTTACCAGCTATTGTGAAATTAAGGTTGAACAAGCATGGAAAGTAAGAGTCTTTCATTTTAAGATAAGATAACACACCTAGAGATAAGTCACACCCCCTAAGAGATGGGACCAAATTTCCCAAGTCCTGTGACCCTGAGAGCTACTATTCAGGGGCCTACTCCAAATAGAAATACGAACATGTTAGGGATATGAAGTGTTTGGTCTGACTGAGATTTGGATAACTACTCTTTCATATTTGCACTTTTCCAATGGAAGCACATTACTGCTAATTTCCTTCTGTTTTCTTCTCATGCAGACTTCATAACTGAAACAAGCGGAGTGAAAGGAATAAAAAAACCGAGCATGTGTGCTCTATCTTCCTTTCTGGGTCTTCAAGGGTCCCAGTAGCATAATGTGGAAGAAGATTTCCATGCAATGAATCCTCTACAGTTCAAGTCAACTTCATCAAAAGAAAAGTCTCTCAAAGCGTAATTGCTAAAGACATAGAATTAAAGACATGTTTTTCACTAAAGGCCTCTTCCCTGAGCTTGTTTCCAAAAACCACTTCACTGCCAAATGCTGCACTGTCTAAAGTGAAACAGTATGAGGAACACGGCCATATTGATTCAGATCATTTCAAACTTGAATATAATTTTTCTGTTTACAAGATATTTAAAAAAATTAGTCTGCTTCTATTGTTCATGTTCTAGAAAATGAAGTATTTTAAATTTTTAGTGAATAATATTTCCATTGCCTTTTTAACATTATCTAAATGAAACCCTTTGATTAGACCATTTTGATTTTCTGAAAGAAATACTTCAGAACCGGTATTCTGCAGGAAATACCTGCATCTTGGGTTTTTGTTCAGACAGCTGTACTTGTCAGTATTTCCTGGAGAATGAACTGGTGGTAAAATGTTTTCTCCTCTACAAGAAGACTGGTGATAAATGCAGTAACAGCTATTGTGTATTAAGTAAATGTAGTATGAAATGTGGTTTAGAGTCCCATAAAACAGATGGTAGTCATTCTCCTCCTAACAAGCTGAGATGCTGTGAATTTGCTGCTTGAATTCGGTGTCCAGGAATAAGGCCTAGCAGGGCAAGAGGGAGCTATGACATCGCATTCACAACTGTCACACCAAGTGGACGCAGGAAACAAAACTTGTTTCTATCAGCTTTGGGAGAAGTCCACCACCTGCACAAAGGGTTGCCTAGAGAAGTTGCATATGAGACAGAAAGAGAGGTTAAAAGTGAAGATGAAGAATTAGTATTAGATTTAAAAAAAAATTAAAAAAAGATCTCTGAGAGGCTAATCTGCTTTTATAAATCACTACTAGAGCCAAGGTTTGGAGCCAAGATGCACACTGGGCTGACGTACTATGTAATTGCCAGGGCTCTCACGGCATGTTTTCACGACATCAGTCCTTCAACTCTCGGTCCCTGTTGCATCTCCTCATTCAACAGCTCAAAAATCCTCTCAAGCAGTCTTTAGTGCAGATTTAGGGTTTTAACAAAAGAAGTGTTCAGAGTTCTATTAGATCATACATCTTGAAACAAATAAAGTGGACTGTATTTATGGGATAAGACTTTATGGGTCTGAAAAATGTTTATAGAGTGTCCGAATCTGAGCTCCTCTAAGATGCTTCAGTGAAGAAGGTCCATGTGGCCTTGGAGTGTAGGAACAGAGAAAAAATGAGCTGGCTAGCAAGGCTGTATTACCTATGTATACCAAAATCAACTGCTGAGATCCTAAAAGTGGGAGGGAATTTGAAAAATTGGATGAGATTCACAAAGAGACAATAAAATTATTACAAGATGTAAAACACGACTTCTAATGAAAGATTGAAAGAGCTTAATCAAGGTAGTTATCAAAAATATGCCAAGAGATGACGTCTTACCTGCTTGGCCATCTCCACCAGGATGAGAACATGGGTTCTTGAGCCCAGCAGATGAAAGTGTAACTAGATCAAATAGCTGGGAGCTGAAAAGCTACTCCAATTCAGGTGTGAAATAAAGCTCAGGTTTTTAAGCTGAGAGCAATTTATGACTGGAAAGAACATATCTAAGGTACTCTATGTTTCACAGGAAATTTTTAAACAAGGACTGATGACTGTCTAGAAGAGATGATCCAGTTCAAATCAGAATTAGTTGATCTTTGTTGTGCAGAAGATCAAACCATAAGATTACTACGGTGCCTTTTGAGCTAAGAAATTATGAAAAAAACCAAACAAACAAACCCTTACTCTTAGGCAGTTTGATTGCACGTAGAGCTGGCTGAGCCAACAACAGCTCAACAATGTACGGGTGCTGGACATATACCTTAGACTACTTGTCTATTTTCCCTCTCTGGACAGTCAGACATGGCATAACGATTCATTTCACACTCAAATACATCAGAGGAATTGACCCATAGAAGTATGACCACAGATGGAGCCTAACTGACTGGCTTAAACTATCTAGCCTGGTCTTAGATGATTTATTTTTAAGTGAGATGAATACTACTCTCTTTTCTCAATATATCATATCAGTGGAATTTTTAGATTGCACATTTTTTTTAAGATTAATCTCTGTGAGACAAAGAGAGGGCTTTAATATATCAATAGAAGCATGAAGGCACTTTTTCTCCAGAGATAATGTTCTGAGGCATTATCAAATTTAAATGATACACGGTTTTTATAGCTTCTTCTGGTATTAAGTTATGTGTCTTTCTACAGTGGTTCTGAGATGTCTCATTAACTTCAGCAGAGCTGTATGATGTAGTTAAGGGAAAAGTTCTGTGCAAATATTTTACATTAACTTTCTTGAACAAAGTCTTACTTTTCTTGTAAAGAATCGAGATTGTCTTCAATGGAAGTTTTCCCTGAGAAAAGAATGCAGGATTTGGCCCTTAGCTATGCTGTAGTTTTTAAAAGGAATTTTATTTTTTTCCTTCAGTATTGTTAAAAAAGTCTTAGATATATCACAGATATTGAAAATATGGAAATCGGTACGGACTAAATAATGAACTACATAAATGTGGGCAAGCTGGAAGAAATTTGATTATTCGTTTCAGAAAAAATAAGATAAATAATAGGTTAAATGGACCTGCTTGTTTGCCAACTTTAACAGTAGTGTTACTTGAGCTCAGTTTGAGAGTTCAAGCAATGCAAAGAAAGAGAGGAAGGCCATGTTTGTTGGTCTGTGCTCTATGGAAAGGACATAAGCCTGCTTGCCATCTTGATGTGTCTGGCATTCTGTCTGTGAAGAGGTGACCAAGTTTAATATCACCCAAATAGTACCATAACCTGGTTTTGGGGCCCTTTTCCTTTTCCTTTTCTTTTTTTTCCTTTTCCTTTTCCTTTTCCTTTTCTTTTTTTTTTTTTAATTTTTATTTTCTGGGATTAGAAAGTCTCTCACTTTAAGGTGATTGGTTTCAATCTAGACAGTGTTTAAATAAATGATGATCAGTACTACTTTTTGACACTTCTTGATTGCCTGTGTTAAAGGAGTTCTTGGCTCAGGTCCATTTCCAAAGGAAGAGATGCTAACAAGGGTTGATGGGTACTGTACAGAAGCCAATAACTACATGCATCTGGAAAGAGCACTCTTGGCTACTGGTGTGTTTTCTTCCTGACTGTGTTCATAGCATTGCCAGTGTTACCACAGTGGATTGCTGAAAGACAGTGTTTTTTTTAAATAAGGAATAAAATCATCCTTAGAAAATTGTTCATAATAATGGCTTATCTGTCATGCTTGGCCTGGTGTGGTAGAATACACTTCACATTTTGCACTGACTTCAATTATTGCAGACTGGTCAGTGTCCTCAGCCTTTGCTCTCTTAAAGTCACGTGGTTTTATCTTATCTGTGACAGATTTCACGTTAACTTCACTGGAATCTGATTTTGTCTTTCCATGAAGGCAGCTGGAGCATAAACCATGTCATGTAATGAGCAAGGACAATTTAACACCAGAACTGTACAAGAGCCAAAGCTTGCATGTAAATAGCTGATTTGGGATGAGGATTTAAATATCTGCCATGTATTGTTATATTTAGGGCTAACACTGCTGTGCTTTTGGAAGAGGCAGTAGTAAGCCTGATATTACATAATGAAGTCCTTTGTTTCTATGGTACATCACTTCTCACAGTGTATTAAAGTAATTGATAATTGTGCAAAAAGTTGAACTATAAAGTTTAAATATTTATAAAATATCATTGTGGAAGCGTGGCCAAAAGCTCCACATTTAGGGATTAAAATAAATTCTGAACAGGAAGCAAGGATGTAACTACGTTATTGTGTGCGAACGGTGTATTCACACATAAATTACAGCACTTACTCTGTCAGTACATAATTAATTTCCCCACAGTTTACAAATAAACTAGTTAATTAATGAAAAAGCTAACATATTTCCTAAGAAACTTAAGGGTCTCTGTCAGCACATTATTTATTTCCTGTGCAAGTTCATTGTTTAAATAACATGGTCTTATTGCATTCTGAGATAACTGTGTTTATTGCAGTAAGATGTATAATATTTATTTGAACTATCCTTCAAAATAGTATTCACCTTTTTTGTATTTTTAAGATTTTTTGGTTTTTCCACAGGAGCTGAAAAATAAAAGTAATCTTTTTTTTTAAAAAAAAAAAGAATAGAATACTGGTCTGAAATTATTTCCCTGCTTCGCCAAGGGCAGTACGATCAGACCATGGTGGCCCTTAGCAGATTCTTCTGTTGATATCAGACTTTAGCTGGACCATAGACTTTGTGTGCTTTTTTGAGACTAGGTAAAGGCACCCAGATTTTTTAATTAAACATTAGCCTGTCTGGAATACTGGCATGGAAATGTCCATTTTAGAAATTGTGAGCAATGGGTCACTCTCATACCAGTCACAATGAGTGCTGGCACTTTGGACACGATGGAGAATCTAAGTACGACCTCACTGTGACTGACCTGCATTGCTTAGGAGCGTACCTGGCCGCCTTGCCAGGAATCTTTTCAGAGGTATCTTTTAAGTATCTTTGGAAATCAGATCTACGTGTTCCAATATGTAACTACTCTCCCAGAGAGAGGATCCGTTTTCATGTTGGAAGGTTAATTCATCTAACTTCAATTTAAAATTATTGGAGCACATTTTGCCTTTCTTTGTAAGGTTAAAGAGCTCTCAGATATTCTTTGTACACGTATGCACCTACTGCAAGGACTCAAGCCATCTCTCAGCCATGTCATTGGTGAAGTGAAACACAGGCTTTCTCAGATTTCCAGAAATTCCATGTCCTTGAAATGCGAAATGTAAATCAGCTACTTCCATTTTTGTGTATGGAAGTAAAATAATTGTCTTATTTCCAGATGCTTCATATATGCATTTTTTCCTACATAGATATGCTAAGGATTATTTTGGATTTTTGCAACAATATCACAAGTGAGTGCTCCCAGTGACATCCAGCACTTTATGACGACACTGGATGTTGCTCAAGACAAGCTCACATGGCTTACGTGACATTGCAGAGCTGACACAGTTTTCTGCTTTTAGTTCTTGAGATAACTCTTTTGCAATTAGCTCAACCATATCTTCATGGCATTGCACTGTTCTAGAAATGCCTGGCTTTAGGACACTTTTTTCCCTGCCTCAGACAGGCACAACCTGTGTTCTTGGTTCTCACAAACCATGTTTTCAGTGCTGTTTAAAACAGATTTCATGGGACTGAGACTGCTAACAAAGTGGGTCAGATGACACTGAAGGTGTGACTAGCTCTCTTTACTGTTTGCTATTTTACCAATCCATACGCCACTTGAAACTGGTTGTGCAAATATTGTGGAGCTTCGAGAGCGTTAAAACTGAAGGTAGTTTGGTCCTGTTTAGTTTGAGTAATCCTGGACATACTTCTAGCAGCAATGATGTTCTGTGGGAATGCTATGGCAACATCAAAACGTTGGCTGTCTAGCGGGCTTACTCCATCCTGTGCATGATCCGTGAATAAACAGAAGAATTTAGTTCCAAGAGTGTCAGTCTGGCACATTTCACAAGCACTACATTTACTTCCAAAAAAAAAAAAAAAGTCAGCCAGTCCTACAGAGAAAGTGCTATAGTGACGTGAGTCACTATAAATTTCCTGCTGCTAACCCTTGTATATACTGACTCTAAGGAGCTAAGTATAAATCATGCATGGCTTAATTCAGAGGGGAAATACACTCTCCTTCAGTTTTTTTATTACTTTTGTTCTCATCTGCTATGTTTCTATTATTTTTTTTGTCTTTGTGTCTCCTTGCTAGTCTCTGGACATACCAGTATGCTTTCAGTTAGATGTGATGTCTCTCTGAACCAAAGGCTGGAGATATAGTCACTGAAGTACCAGGTTTGAGCTAAAAAGCCCAAAAGGGATATTAGTCTGGGGTTCAGTGCATAGGAACACATTGACAGTTTCTAGTCTGCTGCAAACCAGAGCACAACACTGTGTTTGCACTTAGTTCTGTCGTGCAGTGATTTCCAGTGCCCCAAAGAGAATATAAGCTTTACGTCCGCCTATTGGTCTCTTTTGCTGTGTATATCTTAAAAACGGAAATGCAAGGACTTCTATAGGATTATGCTGCTTTGTCAGATGACACCTAAGATGCAGAAGATGGCAGTAGGGTAGAGCTAACTCCATTAACAACAAGAGTTCAGGCTCTCTAGTCACAGAGTCCATGCTTGGAAAGTTTATCTCTCTGAGGAGAGATCATAGAATCACAAAAGGGTTTGGGTTGGAAGGGTCCTTAAAATCATCTAGTTCCAATGCCCCTGCCGTCGGCAGGGACACCTTCCACTAGATCAGGTTGCTCCAAGCCTCATCCAGCCTGGCCTTGAATACTTCCAGGGATGGGGCATCCACAACTTCTTCTAATATCTACTCGAAATCTACCTCCCTCTATTTTAAAACCATTACGTCTCCATCCTATCACAACAGGCCCTGCTGAAGAGTTTCTCCCCATCTTTCCTGTAGGCCCCCTTTAGGTCCTGGGAGGCAGCTATAAGGTCTCCCTCGAGCCTGCTAGATGTTTAGGGGAGACATCTAATCTTGACTGAAACTTCCACAGGAAGTTACTCTGTAAATTATTCTCATGGTTTATCACCTTCCCCGTTAAAATGTTGTGTCTATCTTCAATCCAGTTTTTTCTTTTAGTTATTTGAGCTTGTAGAAACTCAGACTATCTGTATATTGCCACATGTCTGTTTTGTTCTTTACTCCATGGATGTGAACATCATTCTTGAAGCTTCACTTTGGCAGAAATAGGTAGAATTCTCTGAATTTTATGCACCGAAGCTTGTTCAAAACTGATGGCATCTGAACTGACCACTATCCTGTGTGGAAGAAAAATCTTAGGGTTTAGCAAAAACAATTTCATAAAAGATATCAGCTCCACACTCAGAGACAGTCAAATAAAATTAAAGAGCTGTTAGAAATTTTTAAGAAAGAAGTCCATAACAGAAAGGAAAATATCCTGTTGTTGCTGTGTAAATTGAATGAGTAGGAAGGGGCTACTCTTCAACATGGCAAAGAGACAGTTTAAGGGGGACATGTTGGAAGTCTCCAAAACCCTTAGCAATACAGAGAAAGTGGACAGGCATTTATTGTTTGCTGTCTCTTCCAAACCATGAACTCTAGTTTTGAAATTCATATGAACTAGGTTCAAATCCAATGAAAGTAGGCGATTCTTCATGCAATAGGCAGTAGATGAGTGAATCTCCTTGCCAAAGAAAATGCCAGAAGTTGAAGATGCAAGTTTACACAGGTTCAGGAGAAAAGGGGACAAGTAATCTTGGCCCACTGCTGAGACAGCAGGTTGACTGCATCCTCAGCCAAAACCAGTGTCACCACTCCTCTGTTTGATCCCTTCCTTATTCGTGTAGCTCACCTTTAAAGGAGAGCTGAACTCAAACTGAAAACAACGGAATTCAGTATCCTGTCTGAAAACCTTTTTTATTTGCATTGTTTAGTTCTGACCTTAAGTTAAAACCTCTGGATAAAAGTTGACATATAAACCTAAACGTTATGACAGAAACAACATAATGATGATGAATGCCAAATGTCTGCATTAGAACAAGCTGACATTCACTATAAAGACTCTTGAAGATTAATGAAGCTTAAGGAAAAAAAGCTGCAACTTTTAAAACTGATTTTAAAAGAGTAAGTTATATGTACAAAGGTGTCTTAAGTTCAACATGCCAGAAACACAACATGCTCACCAGAGAAAGTATTTTTTTTTCTGTTGAACAAAAAATGAAAACTCAACTCTGCACAAGGTTAAAGATTGTATTTTAATCACAGACTGAAACATAATGATTTACAAAACTGATGGTTAGATTTAAAACCAACCACTACACCTTTCTGTGGGAATACTCCCCCCACACCCTAGCAGACTAGGGGTTCAAGTGAAGAACAGAGCTGTTCACGTTTGCCTTTGGGACTGAAGAGTGATTTCCAGGATGAAGACTGATGCTGCAAGAATTCACCTAAGATGCATGTCCATGCATTTCATTTACTCAGCTGGAAGTGTTTTTTTTCTAGGGAACTCTGCTGGATTCATCAAAAATCCCAACCATCTTGCAGCTTTCTGTCCAGAGCCTTCTCTGCAGCTCCTCATCATATGCTATGTCAGCTGATTTTGTCCTTTCCTCATTGTAAAGGTAGCAGCCGCCAGCTCCTTCCATCTCAGGTGATACTGCTGCATAGATGCTTGTAGAGGCTCCTTCCTCTGGAGTCTGCAGAAACAAAAAAAAAAGAAACAAATTCAGGCAAGGCGGGTACAACAGTACAATTATATTGCACCATAGGACCTTGCTGGTGACAATCAGCTTCCCTGGTTTCACATCACATTTGTGGTCTTTACACAAACCTCAAGCTGGCAATGATAAAAATGCCACCTATATGGAGTGTAGAAACGGAGCACAGTCTATTTCTACAACAGTGCTATTTTGAGACAGCTTAAACTCACAGAACAGAGATATGGAAAACTCTGGTCCATTTTTTCAAGAGCTAGTCAGATGGAGCACACAAAATTGATTTAGTTTTCACAGTTAGAGCTAATAAACCCAAAAGCAAACACAAATATCAAAATCCTAGTTTAATTATTAATTTTGCAAGGATGAAAGGGTCTGTATGCTGCCTTAAGAAGATGAAGGCTGTGCTGCATGTGCAGTGTGTTCATTCTAACAGCAATATGACACAAGCAGAGGACCATGGAAACCATGACAGCAAATTAAGATTCCACAGTTCAATTTAAGCAGGAAGGTAAATCACGGAATTACATTTTACAAAGAGCATAGTTATCAGAGTTCTGCAGTGTCATAAAGCAAAATGGTGAAAGAGCTATAATGTCTGATATACCATGAGTATTAAATGAGAATTAATAAGTGAACAGCTTAGACTGATAACTCCTTTCATCCCAAGGATATGCAAAACATTTCCATTTTACATTCAGAAGGATCACACAGCTATCACTGAAATTATTTCAATGGCATTTTTTTTTCTTTCGTTGAACGGCATATTTAAAACACAGCATTTGATTTGTCTTTATCAGTTATATAATTATGATCAATGCCAGCTAGATAAAAATGTGTCATTTTACAATCCTTGCAGTCATTCTCCGAGTCACTAACAGTATCAATGGTGCTCATAACTTTCTCTGCTGCACCTGACAGGATGTCTCTTCCCGAAGAACTCACTTAATGAATGAGACAGTATTGAATAGGTTACTCAGTGCCTAATTCGAAAAAAAAGAAAAATCATCTAAGTCATTTGAAGCTTTTTGTGACAAGGTTCTGGTATTTCAAAAAGAAACAACTCCTCTGGTTTCTCTCTGTGCAATAAATACAACACAATTTATTAGAAATAATTAATTTATCTGATGCATCTGGCATTTGGTCTATTTACAAATAAGTTAGAGCCATGTCACACAATCACACAGTAAGACAAGGTTACCCAAACTGTGACTTCTCCAGCTGCCGCCGGGACAGAGCACCCTCAGCATTTGCGAGGAAAACACGTTTCCTGTGTGACCACAGGGACACAGACCAAAAAGAGAACTGCTGAAGAAGAAACATGCCCTGCTGCGGTACCTCCATGCACAGAGCTCTGCTAGTTCCAGTATAAACGCTCCACTCCATGCCAAGCCCTTGATGAAAGGTGTTTAAGAGGAAGGAAAAGCTACTGATGCCAACAGGCTGCAGAGAGTGGTAATGCCCCTGTACTTTCCTTCAATGGCCACAAAACAGTCAGCTTTTACTGTCAGTTACCACTCAAAGACAGCATGTCCTGTTCCAGATGCCACCTAATGAAATAAGATGATAACTCAGCTCGCCACAGGCTGTTCTCTCAGCAAAATATCAGTCAGTATGTTAAAAAAAGTCAGATCCAGGTACCTGCTGGAATATTTTTTAAGAAGTGAGTGTAATGTGTGTACTGTGCGATACCATCTAGAAACACAAAGTGCTTATTTACCTTAGTGTAGTACTCTGCTACTGCTTCTTCACCCTTCTATATCTTATGGAAAAGAGTGCTATTCACATCCAGTAGATAAAGGAAACAACATAAAGCTATGTGCATGCATAATTCTTCGCAGCATCAGGATGACTCAAAAAAGCCAGAGTCCATGTGCTCACATGGTGGCTACTATCATCATCAGCTATGATGCAATATAAAATATCTTAATACTGTAAAGCAGCAGAACAATGATGAATATGAGCATTCATATTTTATGCAATTTATTCTGGATAACAGAGAGAAATCAAAAGTTTTAAAGCACTGCTGTGTTTCATTTAAAAATCTAATGACACATACAAACCATTACTTCATGTAGTGGTTCACTGGACATTATGTTCTGGAGTTCAACAGCTCTCCAGCACAAACAAGTATAAATGTCAATGTCGGTGACTCCCAGATCTTAATGACAACACCTCAAAAATAAAATGTTTTAAAAAAATTGTCTGTGGGTGCAATTTGTGTGATTATGTTCTTATGAGCAGAGCTCTTTACAGCCTCAGAGACTGGTGTGTATGGATCTTCCCATAGCATCAGAAATACAATGTGCCTTTGCAGATTTGATGGGAAGGGTCTCCCAAGATATGTAGGATTTATAAAGATTTTTATTTTTTTTATTATCTGTTGGGTAAGTTCCCCTTCAGAAGCGATCCATTCAAAATAACATCAATTACATTAATTAAAGGCTATACATGAGTTGAAAGCCAGTTGCTGGTTTTATTCACACAGCCCTAGTAGGCCTTTACCAAACCTTTTTATATAGCAGACTGTTTCCTATTCTTCAATACAAAGAAAGTATAGAGGAGGCTCAGACAACAATAAATGTGCTTACATGGTCACACTGTGACCAGTCTAAAAGCTCAGTGACACGGTCAGCTTGTTTAACTTTTCACAAGATTTAATTTATTTTTCATTCTGTCCACTGTATCTAACATGCTGAGTAGAAGGTTCAATGTAAAATTCCTATTTACTTTCTATCACTTGTTGCTAAAAGTGATTATCTAAACACGTAAGGAAAAAATACTATAATACATTAAGTGATTAGTGTATAATTATTGAAGTTAAAGGAAAACAAATTTTCCAGTGCAACAGGGAGCAGAGTTGCATATGTATGATTAAGTAATTGTCTTATCCCATCTTCTGAGGGCTTAATTAATGCTGAAAGTGTTAATACTCTCTTACTTGACAATCTCTTTGTTGTTTTGTCATGGTTTCTGTTTTAATGAAAGTAAAAAGGAAACCCTTCACCAGGAGTTCCCTGACCTTCTGGCTAGGTGGATGACCTACCTGCTTTGAGAGGTTAGAAGAAAAGCATACGCTGCGATTCCGCTACTGGATCATGCCCATATCTACTATGAAAGCACTGTACATCCACCTCTCCACGCACAGTCAAGACTCTTTCCTAAATTGTTGGATCTACTACACACCCACAGATCAACTGCAACACACACAGACATAAACACACACACACATCCTGCCTGGGACTCTGAAGTATTACACCAAAAGTTGCAGGTAGACAGGCAGCAGTCATAAGCATCATCCAGATCACAGGGGAAGACACTCTACACATTGTCAGAATTAAAAAAAAAGAAAAAAAGCAAAACCCCAAAAACCGAGAAACAGAAACAGAGTATTAGAGTAATATATATACACATAGGATCAGTAACATCTTGTTCATGAATTAGCTGGACTTGTCCTAAGACAAAAGGGATTCCTATAAATCGCACAACGCTTCTCCACTCTTCAGTTACCAGCTTATTTGTGCTGAACTTCTTTTAAATTGGATATATGTTTACAAGTTATTGTTAGTATCCAAGCAACCATAATTAATACATATCCAAGTAAAAATGATTTCTGCTTAATATTTTCCTAAAGAAATTCTGCATCTGCAATTCCATTTGCCTGTTACAGTACTGATCACGTCTATTACTTCTACTTTCTTTTGCAATTAACTATTTGTTTGCAGTATCCCTTCAACAGTAAATAAAGATCTGATTGAAATTACATGTCTTTGTATTGAGCATTATGAGGGCAGGCTGTGGAAGGAGAGAAAAGGCTGCATATGACCAGCTTATTTAAGCAAAATGCAGTCTATATACACTAAATGACATTATTTTGGCACTATCTGTTCCGAAATAAAAAGATGTGGTTTTTTTTACAGAAGATTTAATATTTCCTTTTTTAAATATTCATCAATAGTAAGTCATCAGCATAGAATAATTTTCCCTCAGTATGAAATGGAATATTCTGTTCTGTGAAAACTGGGACACAGAGGATTTGTCTTTTAGTTTTGTTTTTTTAAGACTTGCCAGTTAACACATTTTGATGAATGCATTTTAAATGCCATATAATCTTGTCAATCCTAGGTGCTAATGCTCGCAAAATGTGTTAGCGGACAGTCGGTCCCTACAGCCACATCACCATGAAATGTCATATCTTTTTCATTTGTCTACAACAAGCACAACAGCTTAACTCTTTGGAAATCGTGTCTGCATCAGTTACACAGGATGGGTTTGTGGAGCTTTCGTGTTAATCCATGTACTTATCCAGTTCCACTTCCACCTGAATTCAGAGTCCTGGGCAGACAGTATGGCAGGTCAATTGGAAACTACGGAAAACTGGACAGGAAACAAAACTAATAAGCTCCTATAATTCCTCTTCTGCAACCCATTCATTTTCCAGGTACCACTTCCAGTAACCACCAGCAAACAGGGAGAGCCTTGCTATGTGTCTTAAACATTACGATGAACAGTTTAAATGGACAGCGTGCATATACCTCAAATTGTATTGGCTGACAGAGTTGACCATATGATTGAAAAAGCAGTAGCAATACAATCCTTGGTATCAGTGGAGTACTTACTCTGGAACAGCTTTCCCTCACCTCTGTCAATCAGCTGATTGTACTTGGTTTGTATTTTATGACTTCAGCACTCTGCGATCTTGAGAGATGGTAGGAGAGAAGATTGGGCAAAGGGGGGCAAAGCAGGAAGCAGCTGGAAAACTCCATGACTGATATCACAGTTGCATTGTGAGGGACATGAATGAGGGGCCAAACAGGCAGATGTGCACCCACAACGGTCTGGAATGCTGGCAAATGGCTTAATGCTGAGGAAGAACATGTTAAAACACCTTTATCCATACAACTTGTGATGCCGAATACATTAAGTATTGGTGGAATGCCCCTCAGCAGTGATATTAAGCAGACAGCTGTAGGTACACTCATCAGCACTGGTTTATAATGGTGGTCCCACCTCATGTACTCACATCCATTATATCACGCACTTCTCAGTTCATGTGGGAAATCTACTGACTGGCTGATGAGTTAAAGGAGCTTTCAGGGTTTTTTTTTTTGGACAGGGGTTCAGGATGTTTGCTCTGTGATCTTGCTTTTTTTTTAAATGTGTGAGTGAGTTTCCATCAGGCCGGTCCTGGCCTGGGTAACAAGAAGACATGTCTCTGGCTAGTGACACATTTCCCAGGTTCCAGCTAGGAAGACACAGCAGGCACTGAAAAGACCATCTTCTGGGCCTGTGTACTCAAGCATTTTTGCCAGCATTCCTTCGTTTTTTTCAACATTCATTATTCTGGTAATGTTTTGCAAATGTTAATATTTTACTGATTTGCTTCTGGACTGAAAACCTCTATATATACAGAGTTTTCTGCCTTTTCTGCCCTTCTTCAGGAAAGACAATGATTATCTGGGATCCCTGAACAGTACTACGCATATGCACAGTGGGGCTTACTGACACGAATGAGAACACCAAATTACTGTTACTTGGCACATCAATGTCTTTCTTCTACTTGCTGGCAGTGAATGGAGGGGTGACACCGAGTCACCCTTAATGCACTGCTTGACTCTCAAGAACAAAGGCAAACGCGAAGCCACTGCAGCACAGAATAGTTTGAAAACTGTCAGAAATGGCGTAGCTGGGATTGCATTGCCATGAATATTAAAACAAACAAACTTGTGATAAACAAATTACCTGTGTTCTAAGGAGCACTGATTACTATGATCTGTGAACTACTGAATCATCTCAAAACCAGGTTACTTAAGGGTGCAAGACTCCGAGGTGAAATAACAACAGCTGCTCTAGTGTCACTGCCTCCTGGTGAAGACATGGGCTGCGTGCACTCAACGCTTGCTGTGTAACTTTGGCACTGTCTAGACCTCCTAATGTGATCGCTGCTTTGAAAACTTCAGCCAAAAAGCAATCAGTTGAAACACTGAGTATGAAAACAAAGGCTAGAAAGGAAACCATGGCGCAGGTGTAAGGACGTGCTCAGCAACCTTTGATGAAGACGGCTGTATCAGCTGACTGCAAGTCCTGGTGAGACTGATGGCCAGGACCAACTGTCGGATCCCTAGGAAGCCAAAGCTGCCAGAGAGGTCTGGCAGCACAGCTTTTCAGACATCTCTGCCTTCACTCAAAAGCCCTGGTTTCCATCTGTGTTCTCTCTCTCCTCCTATTCTTTCGTATGTAGCTCACTATTATTCTCTTTCTATCCAATTTCTGCCTTGATTATAGACTAGAAAGAGATAGAGATGTTTTATTGAATATACAGTTCTCCCTAGAGACCCAGTCAACACTGTCAAATTAATTTCTCTTCAAACCCCAACTCATGGCAAAGAGAATTCTTTAATAAATTCATTCCATAATAAAATTCTTTAGATTTCATCTTTAAAAGAGACAGCAGCTACAAACAGCAGTGGCTGAGTTAAAATGTGAAGCCTTTCTCCTGCCAGTGTTGTGGCCACAGAGAAATCATTTCTGAATCAAAGATTGAATATATAATAAAAGACAAAACACTGATGAATTAAGAACACAAGGCAATTTTCAAACTAAAAAGAAATGCCACAATGTTGAAGGAAAGGAATTTTTATAATAGTAATAATACATGCCTACTCTGAGAAAAATAGAAGCTTTTCCCTGATCATCCTAGCACAAGATGCTGTAAAGAACAGAAGCAGAGAGAGCTGGCAAAGATAATCAAATCCTGAATGTCTTCTTCCCTTTCTGCTGAAATCAAATTTTCTGGACAGATTTTTCAAAAAAATCCTGCTACACAAGGAAGTCCTACCTCATCTTCACATCAGCCCCCAGTGTCTGGGAAGCCTGTAGACAAAGCAGACCACAGAAGAAAGGTACCATCCCCAAAAGACTGACAGGGTCAGTCTGTTGCTCAGGGAGCCCAAGGAGCAGGCAGACACACAACCTCGAATGCCTGACTTTCCGTGAATCTTTTGATGGAGTCAATGGTCGAAGGTTTTAGTTTGTGTTGTGTCAGAGCAATGCCTCTGAGAAATGTGTTTTGCTGGAAAATCGCCAAGCAGCTCTACTCTGAAACTCTGGGATGGGTTCTGTCAGACTCAAAACATGAGTGAAGGTTTACTGAGGAAGACAGTGGCCATGGCTCTGAACCCTCCTCTTCCAAAGCAGCTGCTTCAGACTGAGCAGGACATCATGGGTCATCTCAGATAGCATCACGTGCCTATGTTATCAGGTAGCTGAACGGAGCCCCTGTTGGCTGGCCAGCCTTCTGGGCCACACTGAAGAGATCTCCATTGACTTCCAATATCAGCTTCAACAGTAAACTCACTTGCAGATACCACAAAATAAATTTACATGTCTTAATTTCAAACTGAATCTCTCTCACTTAGAAGTGCGATTTGGGCAGGAGTGTTTGTGGATCCATACTTCGCATTTTCTAAGCTGTTGAAATGGAGGACTAGAAGAACAATGTTTAGTTTTAAGCAATTCTCAAAATGCAAACAAGAACCTAACTTTACATGAATGAATTTGAGCAGGGACTTGAAGCTTTGGGTCAAAGTCATTAATCATAACTGAGTCCTTTGTTCATTTTGTCAAGTGCATTGAGGAAGATTACTTTGCCTGAAGGCTGATCCCTAAGCTCACTTTGCAGCAGACAGCAATGTCTTCAGAGTCAGAACTGAGATATCACTGCAGCCACTCAAAATACATTACACTTGTTACCTCACTCAGCTCAGTAACAGTACGCAAAATTTGACAGACAGGAGCCTGCTGCCCCAGACATTGCATAAACACCGAGTCAGAGACAGTCACTTGCTGGAAGAATATCCAGGCTCCAGGAAATAAGGCAGGCAACAACAGGAGGAGAGAGCTGAGAGAGTACATGTACTTCACAAAATGCTGGAGCCTCTTCTGGGAGCATTTCCAGTCCTCTGGAAACCAGGTGATGTTCTGCAGCTACCTGTTGCTGAGGATGCCTGACTTAAATCACTCAGAATTGTCCTGGGTATCTTCACACAATCTGGGATTTTCTGCAACACCTCTTTTCAGAGAGGAAAAGCGATTTACCGAAGCAAATGTGCAAGTCAGGAGGAGAGATGAGGAAAAAACGAGCCTCCTAAATCCCAATTCTGATGCCTTGTGCAGTAGGATGTTACTCCTTTTCTGTGTTTGTAAAGGAAAATACACAATTTATTTGTTTACAACCAGCTCTATGGCCATAATTACAGTATCGTGTGAGCAATTCAACATAATCTTCTTCATTCCAATATGTAGAGTGATCTATCATTAAGTAAGAATACTTAATTACAGCTTAGTATTCATGCTAGATATATGCTAAGGAATCATCCTGTTATTTTTATTAGGTATGCAAGGCTTTAATTCTACTAAGTTTTGAACTATTACTATCTGAGATATATGAATAAGAGCATAAGACTACTCCTCCCTCCGATGAAGCTCTTAGAGAAGAAACCTCTTTGATAGGTAGTGGCTGGAACATCTGCATCATTTAATAATATATGCTTAATTTTTTAGTTGAAATTAAAATTTAAATATTATTCAAAATGTGAATGGATCAAAATTAAAGAGGACTTAAACCAACAATCAACCATGAAAGCTTTAGAAGTTTCGTTCTCTAATGCATTATCTTATGCCAGTACGTGGGTCATCTTTAGCTTGCTGAATTCTTTCAAATGATGCCAGATTTTGGCAATCAAAATGAAACAACAGAGAAAAGCACACAGGAGTGTTTACATTTGAAGTGGTAGCTGCATTTTTTACCAGCCCTAGAGTGTAGGAGACACAGCAAGGCTCCAAGTGCTGAAGAGGATGCTCCTGAGCGCATATACCTCTGAACAATTTATTTCATTACCTGCCTGCTCACGCAAATTATAAAGTCTTTGCCAGCTTTTGCTGAAAACACAAGACCTCAGGTATAAAATATACGGCCACTTCCGCTTGTAGCACTCTACTGTCATCTCTGCTCTTTTACTTACTGTTTAACCCTTGACAAGTCACTTTGCCCATATATCTTGTTTTCCCTTCTCAGAAAATGGAAACTGACACTTATATCTCCAACTTCAAAACCTTCTTATGAGGACTGTTAATTTTTTTAATGCTTATAAGCACCCAGGACAAGCATGGAACTCCTAAATATTTAAAAGATAACCACAATATAGAAAACCTTTAGGAACTACGATGAGATCAAAAAGCCTAAAGACTGTACAGAACACAGACAAAATTAAATAACCCAAAATTACATAGGCCAGTGGTTATTTCACAGCCTCTTCTATTTTAAGTTGCTACAACCCCAGTTTTGCACCCCAAAGAGCAGCGGGGCTATTTCCACCCATGGGCTCAGCCGGGTGGTGGGGTTGGGAGAGGCTGGCTGCCAGCCCAGGTTTCTCACCTGCCCGCTGGAGGCACTTGCTGAAACCAGACTGGCTCAGGTGGATGGATCACCAGGTAAGGTCAGCAGAGGACGCTTGTCCTCCAGGACTCAGGCAGACCCCAAGATGGGGACTAGAAATAGTAAGGTGCACAAACTAACCCAAAATGACTACAAGGTGCTCCATCTCTGTGTTAATAGCATGCAAGATGAAAATATGCCTGGGAAGATTTGAGACATGAAAGCAAAAATACACTTTCCCCTAAATTTCTCATGTCTACATTGCAGCGGCATGCTAGCTGAGCTGCAGCACGTCCTGCTGATGGGTCTGCTCCACACAAAGCACCTGCATGGGAAAAGAGACATCACCTCGCAGCACTTATTCTCGCCCTGGGTCTCAGCCCTTATCTCCTTTTCCCTTTTGCTGACTCCAAGCCTTTTTGCAGGACTGAAAGGCAATAGTCTTGCAGAGGCTGCACTGGCCGGAAGGAAGAAGTTTCAAGCAGATTGTCATATACCACTAAGCACTGTCCATCCCCCAGTTGGCCTGGGTTTCTGTTTTCTATACAGTTATTTTGTTTAAATTATAGTTTTGCAATATTCCCCAAGCTGAGAGGAGAAAGTCCCTACTGGAAGACAGATAAAAGTGTTGGCGAGGGAAGGAATCTTACTCTGCAGATTTATGTTTCCCATAATTCCAGTTACTGGCAATTTCAGCATTTAATCTTGAACAATAAACCAAAAAGTTATAAACAAGGGGGTTAATTTAGATCTGTCCCCACTGACGTGCTTCAAAGATGGAAAACAAAAACAGACTAATATCCTCTCGTTATTTTAGTAAAAGAATAGAAATAAGTGAGAGTGGCTCAGATTTCCTAACCCTATCTATCTGACAGATACAGTAAACAAAATTAGTTAGTTCAAGTCAGTAATTACAGATTATACATCCTTGGTTTTGATAAGAAAAATGTTCTCAATAAGTTCAAGGTATTTCTGTTTAAGTAATAAAACCCTTTAAAATTGACAGTTCTCTTCATTTTAATTAAAGCCACATTTTGTCTGAAAGCAGCTTGTGAAAAAAGTAAAGAAAAAAATTAGTCATCTTGTAAACAAAACTACCGTTTCCCATTTTCAATCACAACAGAATGCTGAAGTCATAAAATCACAGATAGATTCTGGAACCATATGATTATGGAGCTGTCTGCGTAGCTTATCCTCTCTGTTACCCGAGAGAAGTACTAAATTTAAAGGCAAAGCCTATATTCAGCTGCAAATCGACATATCCGGATGCTTACTAACCCACCATGATCAATCTGTTTCTAACAAAATAACTGAAAATGCAAATGCAAAGGAAGACTGAATCTTATTATTCAAATCAAGCTTTTAATTGTGTAGACTGAAAGAGAGTTTAAGCTCTGTAACTTAAATCCCTTTGTTTAAATCAATCAAGCCCAGGGTTCTTTACTGTCCGCCACAGAACCTATCGATGGTTTTAACTCAGAAGAGCTCCAAAGAACATATACAACTTTAGACAGGCAAATAGCGCCACTGATTTCAATGAGATTAGTCATGCTTCTAAAATTATGTCAGCAAGATCTGAGGCATCCTATCTTTTACCGCAGAGCTCACTGTAGACAGAGCAAACAAGCAAACTCTCAGCCACATGAATGCTTCCCAAGGTCTGAAACACAAGCGAAAGACTTCCATCTTGAAAACAATTACTCGTGAGTTTAAACTCATATAGTTAATGAGTTAAACGGTCTGAAAGAAGGGCAGGTTGGTATTCATAGTGCAGAGGGTGATGCTAGCCTGGGGAGAGGTGATAATGTTATTAATTCGCAAAAGCGTAGAGAGACAAAAACAGAGATAGCAGTTCTTGCCAGTGGAACAGATAAATGGAGGCAGGGAAGTGGGATGTACTGAAAATTGTTAAGTACTAGTGAGTAGCAAGACCCAGATTTATGATCCACTGAAGTTGGTAATTTCAATATCCCGGCTTATTTCTAAACCTTCATTAAGGTAACAGATGGAGCCATTAATTTGTGAAAAACATCTCCCCTGCAAAGGCCAGGACTGGATTTGGTGACAGTTGTGGTCCTTTCCTCTGTTCCTGTTTCCTTTGCTGGGTGACAGAAGTTGCAGCAGAAGTGTCCTATTGCTGGACAGATTACACAATATATATGCCACTCCTGTTTGAACGACTAAAGCAACTGTCCTGGCTTGTGTCGCAGGAAGAATCGGTTCAAGTTCCAAAAATGAGATCCATAGCGAGGGGTCAAATCTCATTACCTGAAGGAGAACAATGAAAAACTGGAAAGGAAAAAAAACATTTAATCCCTTCCACATCCAAAGTGTTTCCTCAATCTGCTATTAAAAAAAAAGAAAAAAGAAAAAGAAAAAAAAAGAAGATGTGGGGCAAGAATGTTAAAAATCCCAACAATCTTCCTGAAAATCTTCATATTCCTTTTATTTCATTCTCAGATAGCTCCTGTCTCTGCAGAATGTTTCTGACTGGGGTTTTGATACTGGACTGATTACGGGCATAGGTAGCTATGATCCAGAGAATTACACTTGCAGAACTATCAACAGCCAAAGTAACACAGAGAGAATTAACCTTTTCTTTTTATTAAGTGCCTCAGGAGAGTTTCTGATGCACTTGTATTCACAAGGCTTTTTGACTAAAAGGTTAGAGCAGTTGTTTAGAATGGGAAACAAATATTGTGAGGTTTTGCAGTTCGATGCATACATGTTATGGACTCATCTGCTGCTGAAACAATTCACTTTGTTTAGGGAGCTGGTATTGAACTATGCTCTTCTGTAATGCCATTTTGCTACATGTGTCCGTTTGCCTTGAGAGCCCAATCAATGAGCCCTCCCCACCCGCTTGCTCATGGTGATACACTGCAAGCAGCGATGATGCTCCAGATGATTAAACTTCTGCTTCCCAGGAAAAATTCCAGTTGAATTAATGCAGAACTGTGGCTGCGGTTTAGTAACTGCTTTTAACTCGTAAAAATACAGGCTGAGGTCTGAGCAGAGGCTTGAACGCCAGCACAGACCGCCTGTCCCAGCCCTCCCCACTGCCTCTCCCGCCTGCCCGGCAGCTTGCTTAAAATTCTGCTCTTCACCTGCAAGTCTGCACAGCTCTGCAGCCTCCTATTGTTATTTAATATGTACTTCACAGCGGCATTGAATTGTTCCAATCAAGATTAGAACTCCGCTTCTCTAGGTGGTATGCAAAGCACATCTGCAGTCTACACTTTCACCCATTTCTCCGCCTGCCCTTTCATCATGCCCCACAACTGCCTTGTAGGTAGTCCCAGCTTTCATTCATTCCCTTTTCCTCCTCCTAAACTCCTAAATGCCTCTTGCCAGGCTCTTACCGCAACCTCAGTGTGCATGGCTCCTACATCAGCACGCCAGGCACTTGTCCTTGTTGGGTCAGGTCCATGTGCCATGTAAAGGAGCCCATGTGTCATGTAAAGGAGGGTCTCCTCAGGGGCTCCCAGCACAGCACCGACAGTCGCCCTCCTTGGATCACCCATCCATGTCATTGAGCCCCTTCAGAAACCAAAATGGAGTAGAGAGCCGCCTTCAAAGCATGAGCTCTTGGGGTTCTTACCATCTGTGGAGGAAACAAAGGAGCAAGCCCAAGCAAGCCCAAGCCTTTCGATAGTAGAGAAATAAGAAATATTAGGTGAAACCTCATCAATACCTTGACCCTGTCAGTTCTGAGAAGAGAGGAGAAACAGTGGGTCCACAGGCAGTGCCAAGCCCTTACAGCAGGGCGGAAAAGAAGGCTCCTCTTGCAGCAAAATTGCAAGGAGCATCAAAACAGTGGTGTAACAGCATGCTGCACTGCGGGATGCGTGGGGCTACAGGGAAGGAGTGCGAGCGAGGCTGGTCTCAGGGCACGGAAGCCACCAGCAACAGCCACAATTCCCTGGCACTGCTCGGCCCTTCCCAGGGCATGAGCCGCTGCTGCTACTGGAGGAACGAGCTGCAAAGCCCACTTTGCTCTGCAAATGTCTGCTGAGGTGATGCGGCTAGTTTTACATCCCTGAGCTCTGTAAGGGAGTTGCAATCAAGAAGCAAGAGTTCCCCAAGAAGCATGCTTTTTATACAAAAATAATCTAAACGTTTGGTTTTCACCAATTATATAAACTCCTCAGTGACCAAAACATAACTGACCTTTACTTTTAAATCTGTGCTCAATAAAAGAGGATTACAATTGTTTGTGAACTTTGCAAAGACTGTAACATGGCTCGCGGAAAAAAAACCCTTAATTTATATTTGTCTAATCCCTAATAGCTGCTGACAGTCTGTGAAACAAATAGTTTTAATTACTTTCTCCTTGCTGAATCTCAGGTCTCATCATTTAATCAAAAAATAGCACATTACCAACAATTGGGATTAAAAGGAGAGTCATACAGCAGGAAAAACAGGAAATTACATTAGCACCAAGCAGTGACAAATATGCCCTTCTTATTGCAGCCCTGTCCTGAGACAGCAGAACATCAGAACATTTGCAATTCCCCCATCAAAAAACCACCCAATCAAACAAACAAAAAAAAGCCCTTAAGACTTTTTCCATTTATCCTGAGACTTATGGCTATTGAAAATGCCAATGGAGTCTCTGCAATAAAAAAATATTCTAAAGACTCCTTTCAGTTATTTATGAACTATATACAGATCTTACACTTTGGTGTGAAATAAGTGCTAATTGTTTTTTTTTATTGGAACTACTGATGCATGAAAATGACTGCAGAGCTAATCCATAGGTAACGACTATATTTCAGGAGTAACGCTCTCTTCAGAGGAAAAAAATGGCTGCAACTCACAATTACTGACACCGTGAAGCACATGAATCAATGTCTACAAGAGATCTGCATATTATAGAAAATTTCTTCAGCAATATTTGCCTTTGTTCCTTCATCCCAGTGTAATTTTTCCTGCCTGCAATACTGTGAGTATATTAAAGGTTAGTGTTATATTAAAGACACTTGAATAAAATGCAAAAGTTAGACTTCTGATGGATACATCTAACAGCCAGCAGTGGCACGGCTATTACCGTGGTGCTGTAGCCATGGGGGTCCGTGCAAAGCTTTTTCATGCATAAGACATTGTCAGTCACAAAATGATCAAGACCTCACCTCTCAGAGGCCCCATATAACCCTGCAGGGCTGCACATTTTTAAAGTATTCTCATTTTCTTTTTCAGTGTGCAATGGTTTACTGCTCAGAGTAACTGGAAGTAATGTGAGGTGGCTGGAGCTGGAGGTTGTGTGCCTCAATGCTCACTACAGTCTCCCAGGGAGAGAGATTTATCAGTGGCTCCTAAAGTGAATCAGTGAGTTCCGATTGGCCCAGTTCTCTAACTATAGCCCTTTGTCTTGTTTTTTGTTGCCATCTCCGTGTAGAAGAAGGGAAAAGCATGAATTAGTCCAAGGTACAATTCTCCTGTTAACACAGGGGAGAGAATAACCTGTCCGTTCTTCACTTGCGTGAACAAATACTCAAGATGTTCAGGGCAGTGAAGAAGCTGATTACCTCTGGCTCTCACATTTTTCTTTCTGAGTCACATGTGGCTTGAGACATGGCTGGTTCATAGCCTGAAATTATGTACCTTTATTTTAGGTTTTAACTGCAAATCAGTCTGCTTACCCCAGAACAAACATCTGGTCTTTGCTTAGGAAACAAATAGACAGCTTCATGCCTGCCATCAGAGCACAGCTACTTGAACATCTGACAACAATTACCAGCAGCATCTGAGAGGAGGGAGAGATTTTTAAAGGAAAAAAATACCCAGCTGCAACTAGACATCACCAGATTTGAGTGTCTTACAGAAGTTCTTCAGAAGACAACAACAGTATTTTTTTAATCACTAATATAATAAAACGGAGGAATGCGGTTTGGTTCTTGAAAAATGAGGTAGATTCCTCTTCTACTCTAAATTAATACTATGAAGAATTTACAAACAGCTGTAGATTACCACAACAGAAAAAAAAATAACATAACCACAAAGAGAAATTTGAAGAGAAAATAGCACTGAGGTACACGTTCTTACAGAAAATGTTTCCCTAAGCAAAAATATATGCCCGAGCCAAGTATGCTCTTTAACTCCTTCTCTGAAAAGGTAAACTCATTTCAAAAAAGCTCACTCAGGATTTTTTCTTTCTATTTAGGCAAGTACGAGAAATTACAAAATGAGACAGAAGATTTTCTCAGCATACACCTCATTTGCAAGTAGTAGGGAGTTGCTCACACTTACAGGGTTTGCTTTTGTATAGAAAAGGAAATAAAATCTAGGCCGTCCTCTGGCCTGTGCTAACTGATACTACATTAAATAAGTACAAATAGAACTATTTCAAAACTATGAACTGTGCAGGAGGTTCAGCAAACTGGAGGTGAGAATATACCCCAGAATATATTGACATAATATTAAAATAAACATAAAAAATGTATTTATGAGGTGAGGCGCAGGAGCGGAAGCTGCTATTCCAAAGCTGGTGCGCCTGAGCGCGCTGCCCTGCCAGCTCCTGGTTTTCTGGTTTAATTTAGAGAAAAGGTTACTATCATCTATCATGTTCTACGGGTTGTCAGAAAAGCCAGCCCTACGTATTTTATCATTAAGAAGCCTCACTGAAGAGGTGTTTTAAATGCAATGGAGGGTAGCTGACTACTTGCCAGCTTTTGCTACTCTGCCCTTTCTTCCAATTCAAAAGTATATTAACCGGACGATAATTGCAGGTGTTCTCATCCATAATCTACAGTGACAATAACAAACAGCAGACCAAACGAAAAGGATCTTGCAGTCTTCCAAAATATTCAGTGCTTTGGATTTTGTTAGAGGTATTTCTCTGTATTTCCCAGAAATTCTTAGGTATTGCAGGTGACTGAAATTAAAAGTGAAAAAATATTACTTTAAACTACTTAATAATATCTATATAACTTGCAAAGTTACAGTAGGCTACATTTTTGCTTAGTATATTTAATTAAAAGGAAACTAATTTTATTCACACAATTTTGTATATGAAAAAGTTCTATATTTGAAGGTGAGTGATATTTTTAAACGCAAATTATATCATTTCCACAGATTTTAAAAAAGGGATTCCAAAACATGAAAGGTATGCCAGGCTCCTGCATTTTATATATATATATCTATTTTCCTGGGATAAAGACACTTTGTAACTGTAATACAAAAAACACTTTCAAAAGCCTGTTAAGAAATGCCTACTGTCAATAACAGTTCTACAGAAATATATGTTGACAGTGAACATATGGAAAAATAAGAAATGAAGTTATATGCACTTATTTAACAAAAATATCTTATCTTCCACCTACCACACATGAAAAAAAAGGAATTTTTTATGCAAGAAAAGTTGTTTACATGAAGAAATACCTATTGGTATAAATGACCCAGCAAGGCAGTCTTCTTTACCAGAGAAACTATGCACTGTTTACTAATTCCTTGAGATGGCAAAAACACATACATCTCAGTGACATGATTCATAGACAGACATTTCTATCATAAATATAAGAGAAACTCTGCAGGCTGCTGACAGGAATAAAAGGTGAATGAGAGATGAGTGAAATACAGCTAAATTGAGGGCAGTTGAGAGACCTATGTTTCAGTTCACCACACCATTTATTTCTTGACAGGTCAAATTTTCTGAATAATCCAAAGGATTTATTGTAAAATAAATATCGGAGGGCAAAGCTTTGACTCAGTGATTTGGAGCATTGACACATCTTAGCTATCATAATGGATCCATGATCAGTAGTTTGAGCAGGATTTCTATTGCTCTTATTTGAAAGACCAAGAATCCAGCTTTGCCCTCTCTAAAATACCACATCATGGTTTAAATAAAAAAGTCCACAAAAACTAAAAAAAAAAAAAAAAGCAATATAGATATTTTTCAAATTTTAAAATGTGCAGTGTAACTTCTCCATAAGAAAAATATGGAAAGGAGCGGTGAAAACACCAAGTCAGGTGAGGCAGACTTGCCATCACAAAACAGGAATGTAAGAATACCTTTCTATACCTTTCTTCCTCTCAGGCAAAATCCTGAGTCAAACTCTCTGTTCTGGACGTTTTAGGAATGCAAATCCTCATTGTGCAAACCCCCGCTACCCTACTCTGGATGCTGTCAGTTGGAGCTCCTCAGCTGACTTCTAGCAGGGCTACAAGCCCCCCAAAGTTAGTCATCTCGAAGGTACTTTACATGCAAACCAGATAGTCAGAAAGGCACAAGATGATGGAGGAGCTTGAGCTGCTTATGGAAACACAGGTGAAGGCACGGTCTCTTGTGCAAGTGTCATGCGTTACCTGTTGCTGTCCCCAGCTGCCTGGCCTCTCCACTGGAAGGAATCTCTTGAGCACTGACCAACTTCTAGAAGAACGCCGTGGCAACCCAGATTAGAGACCCAGAGGGTCGCTATGCCAACTACCTCTACAGCTCCATTTTCAATTTACCTTAGCTAATTAATTTTTTTTTTTATAGCATGCACAGATTTCTTGACCAGGACAATAAAATATCTCATTTTCATTGAAGGCTCTTCAGTCTGACCTGTAGCCCGATCTTCACTTGTCTCCTCTAAACAAGAGCCAGCACTGTTGGAAGCACAGTTCAATACAGCTCATCCACAAACAACTGGAAAACTGTTGTCTAGAAGGGCAAGGACGGAGGTGAGTGCAAGAAGTAGCACATCTTCACCAAAGGTTTTTCTGAAGAAGGATTTTCTGGGTACTTAACATGTTCAAATTCAAAATGAATGTTTGTTGGGAAATCTTCATTTCTGGACACTTATACTGGATTCCTTTTTTACTTTCAGCATGGGAGCAAATGAGATAAATCTGAGGGAAAAAAAAATGCATTCTAAATATAAAAGGAATTCAGAAGGAACAGGGGACTGCGGGGACTTCTTGGGACATCTCTGATCTCATATTGCAGATATCCTATCAGCTGATCTTCTCCATAAACCTATTTAAACTCCATCTTAAAACCAACAGTTTTCCTATAGCCACCACTCTGTGTGAAAGTTTTTTCCAGAGTCTGATTCCATTATTAGAAACAAGTTTTTTACTTATTTCCTCTAATTTCTTTCTCATTTTCTCAAAGTACATTTCCAGTCAGCTTGCTTCAATTCATTCTTGTCTTGACAAAACAGTTTCCTGAAAAGCAGCCTCACTGTTGTTTATTTTTATTAAAGGCTATTGCTAGATATCATGATATAACTTCACAATAAAGAGAAAAAAAATAAAATTGTTGCCTAGAGCTTCTACAGAGTCAAACTGAAATCAACACACAAAAGATGTGTTGTCTTCATGGTAACAGTGACAGTGCCGGTACCATCCTTGAGCAGGATGGTATCTGCTCACATCTATAAAGCCCATTGACACTAATGCTGCAAGTGCTTTCTCTCCAACTGGGAGCGCATGGGACAGATTGTACATCACATGTATGAGTGCTGCTTCTGAGCACTGGAGGTGCTTTATAATCCCCTTGGCTCCTTCGAGTAAACCATTGTGTAGTGACCTGGAGATGACAAATCCAGGTACCTCAGTGCAAACACATTTTATATTTTATCACTTTTTCAAAAAGCTGGAAATAGTTGACTTACTAGCAATCTGCCTTTGACCCAGTGCTGTGCAGAGTGGGTTGAAACTCTCCTAGGAGAAGCTATACAGCCAAGGTATGGGGTGATGGATGTATTTTGCAGTGACAACAGTGCTTCATATGAAATAGGCTTGCCACAATATGAGGGGGAAAAAAAAAACCACCATAGCACCAAGACCAAAACTAAGCATGTATAAAATAGTATTAATAGCACAATTATATTAAAAAAACCCAAACCCTATGTAACACTCCCTGCTTCCTGCCTTACAGATCTGCTTCTTGAATGGATTTCAAGCAACATCAGCTGGATGTAGCATTATAAACATCTGAAGTACTTACTATCTCTGGAGACCTGCAGGACCTCTAAAGTGATTAAGGTTCAGTGTATCTGTGCCAGCCTTAACCTACTTCCTCAGATAATAGGCATATAAAATAGGACATGTGTCACAAACCTAAACCAGGCAAGAAATATAAAAGGCCAGCCCCAGATCAAGGAGAACCTTTAAGAAGGAGGGTCAGATATGTAAAATGCTTTACGTAAGGACAGTACTCCACATAGAGGATGCAAAGTCAGATCAGATAATCCTTGCTACAAGAATGCGCAATAAGATTGAGACTTGGATCCTTTTAGGTTTTCATCTTATTTACTTGTTTAGCAGGTTCTGATCACTACACTTGTGCAAAGCCACTAATGAAGTACCAAAAACTTCACAACGATAGAAGTCCTCATTTTATATGCAAAGGAAAATGGGGACTTAAGTTGTCATTAATGGTCATGATGTATGAGAGTGGTGATAACTCATCTCCTCTCCGAGAAATGATCAAGCTGAATTGACAGGTTGGACAGTGATAAAAATAACCTTTGTAATCTGGACAATGTACAACTCTGACAGGAAAAGCAAGCATGCTGCCCCATATTGCCTTTTCTTGATAATTTTTAGAACAGAGCCACCTGTCAAAATGTACTCACAGTGCGTAATTTTATTTTCAACACTCTAGGCTCCAAAAGCAATGGGACAGCTTTTCTCTTTCTACATTTTTAATCATCTTAGGATAGTATGTGACAAGTGGCAGATGCTGTGGAAGACTGCATTTTGCATCTCAGGAGGTTGGCAGGCAAAAATATTGAATAAGTCAATCAATACCATGCTTCCTGAGACACACCAACTCTGACCCCTGCTAGTCATTCAAAAAGTAACATATATACTAAA
>JAAGAY010145183.1:0-24738 GCA_011801015.1 Ardeotis arabs | reverse complement strand
AAAAAAAAAAAAAAAAAAAGAAGAGGTATTTGAACCAAGTGTGAAGTTTCACTCCAATACAACAAATGGAAATGATTTACAAGGAGGGTGGTGAGTCAGTGGAACAGGCTGTCTGGTTAAGTTTGGAACGCCCTATTCTTGTAAGTGTTCAAATTCAGGCTGGATGGGGCTTTGAGCAACTTTGACTAGTGAACGATGTCCTAGCCCATAGCAGGGGTACTGGACTAGATGATCTTTAAAGGACCCTTCCAACCCAAACCATTCTATGATGCTATGAAAAATGTGGTATATGATTAACTATTTTTTTTTGCAAAGAACGGCTATATTCTTCTATTGTATACTGTGATATTCAATGGCCTAAAGATACAGTCAACACTATTTCTTTTTGAAAGAGCTATATATAAACTGCAAAAAAAGGATATACACTAGTCCTTCAGAAAACACAAGAAAAGAAAAACTAAGTCAATTATGACTAGGTTGCTTTCTATAGGTAGGACCTTGCATCCAGAAGGTTCTACTGAAACCAAGGATTCATGCGTCAGAGAAGATACTTGCTTTTATGCAACAGAATTTCTGGATTAAATCTAAAGATCAGAGGTGTAATACACTACAGAAAGATAGTATATGCCTACTATGAGATGATTCTGTGGAAAAGATTCAGCAATCAATATTTGCTAAATTATTTTTAAAACCAAGGATGGTGTGACTACAATGAATGTAATTAATGGTGGTTTTGACTCTACATTAACTATAAAATTATAACCTAGGAATTCCATTTTTCAGCTTGATTCCCTTTAGAAATGGGGCTTATGACTTCCTTCAGTTCCCCACTCAAATTCTGTAGCCATTAGGTAGAGGGGAAGATATCAGCATCTGACTACGATCAAGTAAAATGGCCTGTGAGCCATGTGTTTCGTTTCTTAGCAGCTGAGAGACTGCAAGCTTTGCTGCCATACCCAGTAAGCAGTCTGCAGAAGCATCTAGTTTACCTACATGTTCTAGTTGGTCAAATTAACAATTTTTTCTCCCCTTAACCTGGTAAGTACACTAGACAAATATAAGCTGGGAATGTGGTAGGCAGCTAAAATAATGATTTTTTTTTTTATGTTAGGAAAAAAAAGTAATAAAACCTAGTTTTTCTCTGTTCAGTTTAGTTGGGTGGCATTGAATGGCAAGCAATATAACTTTTAAGAATTGTGTTTATAGTCCATAGGCAGTCTTACCTGCATTCACAGAGGCTTGAAGAGTTGCTGGTGTGCGCTCTCCTACATTCCTCTTTGACTCCAACATCTGCCTCACTGTGCCAGCATTTCTATGGAATGAAGTTTCAGTTAGCATTTCTCAATGAGCCACACTAGATATAACTATGGACAGTAGAATGATGAAAAAACTTATTTTCTAGCTATTCTTTCAATTGAGATTTTCTAAACCCATTTATTTTCTGTCCCCCATGCAAATTAACTTTGGATATTCCCCCACTAAAAAAAAAACCAACAACAAAAAAAAACCACCAAAAAACCCCCAAAAAACCCTTTAAAAAAATAAGGCAGATTTATTTGTAAAGTTCAAAATGCTTGCACCAAGTTGGCCTTTCACCACGAAAATTTTCCCTTTCTTCAAACTAAACTTCCATTTCTATCCATTACTTTTTAACCACTGAAACACACTCAGCTTAGTTTATCTAAGAATGGATTCAATATTGTCCATTTATGTCTTCTGTGAAAGAAAATAGAATTTTACAATTAAAGAACAATGAAAGAAAATGAAGAGCGCATTAATTAAAAAGAAAACACAGGGATTATCCATTACATTAGGCATCTCAAGTGTCCTATTGTAAATTTTAAGATGGCCACAGTGACATGGTTTACTTACCGATATGTCGCATTGTTTGTGTTTGCAGTATCGCTAGGTGCTTTCACAGGAGACAGAGGTGCATTTGCTGAATTCTACCAAAAAAAAAAAAAAAAGGGGGAGGGGGAGGCCATAACAAAACAACTGTAAGTCAGCTTGCAAACTTGTGCTTTCATTATATTCGTATTCATTTATTTCTGTGAGTGATACACATTTTCTGGAGTCACACTGCAAGAGAATTTGACATGTTTTACAACTCCTCAAAACCTCCTCGGTCCTACCTGCCTCCCTATCCTACGTCCTCCCTTTTTCTAAGTCTGTTGCCTTCAGGTTTTTATAGCATAAGAATCAAAACTTCTTCTTGAACATTAACAGACTTATCTTCCACTCCTTCACAATAATTAATACAAAATATTGATTCTAGGCACAGAGAAATACTATTGTTTGTATCCATTCCTCTCCCTCCTCCACCCCCAAAATCAAGGTACTGTGATTCACTCTAACTTACTATGTACTCTTCACATTGAAGTAAATCAGATTTACTTACATACAGTTTAAGGTGCTTTCATGCTAATAGTATCTAAAGAACCTTCTATACAAATCAGAACTACGTAACAGGTGTTAAAAGACTATTCTTTCATATCACTGCCTTTAATCAGACAAGACAAATCTACTTTGTGAACACCACTGAATAGCCAGGTAACATCATTCTGCATGAGAAATTTACTTATTTTTCAACACAAGGTTTAGGCTAACTCAAAAAACAAATGTAACAAATCTAGTTCTTACTTCCTGTCTTTTCTTCAAGTCCTCCCTGGCTGCTCCAAACCGCTTTGTCAATCTAGCAATTTTAGCCTAAATGGGAAGAAGATGAAAACAAACAAACAAAACCATAAATATCCTCCCCAAGAATCATCAAAGAACTTATACAAACTAAAAGATACATAATTAAGATATCAAGTCAAAGGCTATTTTCATATTAGGGGAAATTATTCTTCCTTGAAATATGGTACAACTATATAACTTCAGAGCAGTGGAAAGACACACACGTATATCACAGTCAAGATATCTTACAAATAACTTGAATTATTTTTCTTCCTGTTCACAATTGCACAAATAGAATCCATCTGTTCATGTGATGTTAAGCAACTGAAAGCATCTGGCTGTTTTAATGCCTCATGTACCAACCATACTGAAAAATGCACCCCTTTTTGGTTTTCTTATTATCTACTCTTCCCCCATTTATCCTATTTCTCCTTCTCACTGATACCCTACGTATCACGCACGCCCTACTGTCAGCTTTGTTCTACTCTATTTGATGTTCAGGTGTCAGGTTCATTATCTTCTTAAGCACCCTTCTCACATCCCATCTTTTACTTCTTGCGCTTCCCTCAATATACTATTTGGTGACCATTCCTTCTGCAATTACCTCAGCCTTAAAAGACTCTAAGTTACCCTGTCTAGGCTGCAGTTCTGATGACTGACTTATTCTGGAGGCAGTAGCTGTGCTAGTTGTTCTAAGGAGGTACTTTCTCTTTCACTTTTTTTTTTCTTCCCCCCCAGAGAAAGAAGAGTTAAATTATTTTTATGAATTACTGAAAACACTCGGTTAGCACTAGAAGAACGGTAGTTTTGAAAAAATCAGTGAGTTTTATATACCATGATTTCAGAACTTCTTACCTAGAAGAAGCTGGTCCATTTAGAAACCTCACTTCTTTCATCTTTTTACAGAGCAATATGACAGGCTACAGTTATGGTCTGCCTTTAATTACATTTGTATTTCAATTTCTTTTATCTTTTACAATGTAGAGGTCTTTTGGAGCACTTTGCATAATAAAAATATGTAAGCATAGACTGTGAGTATATTAATATCAACACATTCACAGCCTTATAGGATGCTATTAATTTGACACTGTAGTTGGTGGCTAAAGACATCGATAAACAAGTATACTGAAAGAGTCTTAGCACTTAACAAAAAGTCAACATAAAATGACTATAGTGGTGAAGTGGAAGAGTTACGTAATACAAACTCATCTGGCAAATTCCATACTTTTCTTTATGTTAAAAGTAAAATGGCCTTATTGTTTGAAGCTGACATAAGCTGACATAAGCTTTTAATTGTCTGGTCACTTCAAAATTATTTTATTTTTGTAACATTCGTCATGTCACCACTATGTACATCATGTCTACAAAGAATGCAAGAAAGCATACTGCATTCAACATCAGCTATTTGATTCCAAATTTAAGCTGCTGGGGAAATAACATACATAAGTATCATGTGATGTTTCTTTGAACATTCTACAAAGTCCAGTGCTACTGTCTTCTCCTTTCTGTACTCTTCAATTTTTAAGCAAATGTCTGGCTTCATAGAGGCATTAGATATTTTCGTACTTAACATTTATTTGAAGAATGTCCAAATGAAACAGAAGAGTTAAAAAGCAGTTTACTAATAGCTAATGAATCAGCTTCCCAGAAGGAAGAGTTGCTTTGGGGGTTTTTGATGATTAGCTGGTTGCATTCTTCTTTTTCAGTAAAGAAATAGACTTCTAAGACTCAAAAGCAACATCAGTATTTGCTGCTCTGCCCCCCTCTTCCCTTTGTGGAGTTCAAAACGGAGTTCAGTTCTTGATTCTAGTATGCAGTTCAACAGGCAAACACTCACCTGTAGTTCAGTAAGCACAGTTTTATGCCTCTTGTTACATTCTACTTTCTCTATTCGGGTTTTCAAGTCCGCCAAAGTCTTGTCAAATACAGCACACTGTAAAGCAGCAAGTTTTTCTTCTAATAGTCTCTGGATAACCTGCAAAATTATTATAAAAAAGAAAAGTAACAATGCAATCCCAACTCTTAACAAGTATCTTGCTACAAACAGAACAATGACAACGCTTGTGCCCTGTCAATCAAATAAATCTGTAGTCACCAATAAACATATGGTTGGACAGCTAAGAAAAATTTCTACATCTATTTTGGCAAATACAATGGCCCCTCTTTGCTATTAGTTCAATAAATTAATGTAATTGCAGTATGGTGAGTGTATAAAACCTTGTTACATATAAAAAGAACCTTAAAAACAGAGGATATTTTAATAAAGGGCTGTGTTTACACAGTGAGTTTTCCTGTTCTCAAGAACTTTTCTGTTCTTGAGAGGGACACTGGCATTCAAAGAACAGAAACTAAAGACATTCAAGAAAACTCTGTTTTTAAGACGCATTCTCCCCTAGCAGAAATGCTCTGTTGCTTTTCTTGCAGAAGCTAAACACAGAAAAAGAAGAGACTTATTTCCACAAAGTTTACTTGATACACTTATTTTTCTTCCTCCCTCCTATACCTATTGCAGTGCAAAAGTTTTCCTTAGGAAACAAAAATAAACAAGTAATAAATGTGGTTCAGTTTTCTGCATCCTATATTAACAAATTCACAACACACACTAGCTAGAATGGCCATTTTTTTTTCTTCAAGACCACAGGTTTCCATACATGTCAATGCTGCAATCAGGCAATTAACAGCTTTATAAAAATCTACAAAACGCTATGTTGATTGCATCTTTGTTTGGAGACAGACTTTCTTTAAAGCTAGGCACGCAATACAGCACACCACATATAAACCTTTACCACTCTGAAATACCGCCTTTGCAAAGATTCTCCATCTTCAGTCACATAAAACTTCAGAGTTTAAATACTTAACACGCTTCAAATATAACTCTTGCAGCATAGTTTTCAAATGATATTTGGTCTCTTCTTAAAAGCAGGGCTATACAGGATTTTATATGAATTTAAGCCACCTTTGTTATTTGAATTCCGTCCAATTTTCAACCACAAAAAAAAAGAAAGTGTTTGAGGGGGCAAGGAGTGTGTGAGAAGGGATAGCTAATTCAAAGATGGTAAGACAAGCAACAGGTATGTGTTTGCTGTCTTTGCTCTGCACCTCCATTCTACCTTTTGTAATTTTTCGTCAACATCCTTTCTGGCTGTAATTTTTACTTGGAGTTCTGCTTCATAATGTTCTTCCAGGTACCGACGACGTTTGGAATGAATGCTGTCCATGTCCTCAGATTTAGAACGCTTTCTCCTGGACACTTCACCTAGAACAATTAGATACAACTGCTTGTGAGGAACCTTTGAAAAAAACAGGTATCTGCAGAATGCTGTGATTATTATGAAGTTTCATTTGTCCTCAGTTTAAGCTTTTTCATCCTAAACCAGTAAGAATACCTTTGAAAAAACAAGATGTATGATGACATCAAAGCAGAACAACAGTCCCTTTGGTCTCTTTACACTGCTGCCCTGTTAATGCGTTCTGCTTCGTGATTCACCAAACCACTGCCCTAAATGCAAAACAGCTCTAGTATCACCATTCCCTTCTCCAGAACTTACCTCTGGTTCTTCCTGCTCCTATCAGTGCCATCCTATAATGAAACATGGCTCCTGAGAAGCAAAACAAAACCCTCTTCTGAAAAAGGAATCCTCAGGATTCCAACCAAATAAAACTAAGTTTCATTCTTCCTGTATCAGCAATGAATTTTTTCTCTACCTACCATGAAGTTTTAACCTGTACCTCCAATCCCTGAGCGAAACAACATTCAAATCCTTTTCTTACTTCTTGGGTAAGAAGGAAAGTAAAAATCTAACAAAAAGAATAGGCTCAAAACAGGACTATATTATAAAAATCATTTTCATTGCAGTGATAAAGCACAAAAGAACCAAAGAGATCTCATCCATTCCTCCAGCTCCTGGCACCGTATCCTCCAGAGATCCACATATAAAATGACAAGCCTAAGTAAATTACCAGGAGCATACTGTGGGTATTTGACCACCATTAAAACACCATAGCCCCCAACCCCTCCACTCCAAACCTGAGTTAAAAATACAGAAAGACAGAATTAGTAGTATATCAATGAAGGTTCACTGGAGACTGAAACAGCAGAAGAAACAGTTACTTTCCACTGCCATTTTTTCTTTACTTGTATTATATACACTCTGTGAGTTGTATTTCTACCTTCACAGATTTCTTATAGTCTGATTTTTTGATGGTTAGATTTCTGATGGTTTCAGTCTGGACTGATTTTCTGACAGTTTCTGATTGTTTTTTTGTGAGTTGCACTAAAAATGCACTAATGTACTAAAAGTTATTAAAAGGCAGTCTTTTAAAATTTGCATGACAATCTAGGTTATTTTTTGAAGACGCTGAAAGTGTAGGTCCTCAAATTTTAGGCAACTTTTAAAGGGCTACAGGGCTCTTCATAAACATTTGCAGAATGCTGAATATTTGCAAGCAATATAAATGCCTATGGTATGAGTGTTTTTTTTTTTTTCTCCAGAATTAGAGTAAACAGTGCGAAATGGGGAAAAAAAAAAAGAGGCTACATCGCCAGCTTTCTTCCATCCATCAGAAAAACTTGCAGAAACAAAATTTAAAAAAAAAAGAAAAAACAAACCAAAACTGAATAGTTAGAGTACTACTCCCAGATCAGTGAAGACTCTCTTTAGAAGAAAGAGTTTCTTTCTCTTTTAGAAAAAACCTAACCACTGAATAATACAATAAGTAGTTTGTAACATGCAAGAGCTACTTACATATTTAACAGAACACGTTTTCTGTTCAGGTAATTTGTCTGAAGCAGATGCTACATTTGATTTTACTGCATTGAATTCTCTTTGAACAGCTTCATGGTGCTTGCAACTAGTGGAAAGGATATCTAAAGGAGGCTGTAACTTCTATAAAACTCTAGCAGCTTCTAACGAGCTGCATCAGCTGTTCTTGATCAACAGGTGCTTTGTGCTTATGTTCCAGCTGATTCCTTATGGAGGCTCAAACACGCTTTCAGCAGGTACTAAGGAGAGGCCTATGTTACTGCTGGGCCTAGAGTGCAGCTCCTAGGGAGCAGCTAACACGCACAGGACACACACAGAAAGAGGATGGTCCCTGCACCCAGTAACGACAGTGATGTGGCACACAGTGTGGTCTCCAGCAGCCACTGGAACAACTCTCCTGGTAATGTCAGAGGCTCCATCCAGACAGCTATTCTGGGGGAAGACATGGCTTTGCAAGTCTTGCACTGCAGGGATTATCTAGGGCCTCCCATTCTGGCTGAGGCTATGGCAGAGGGAGACAAGCTTCTTGGAAGCACCTACAGAAGATGCAAACTAGTGGGAGAGCTGTGTTTGCCAACCTAAAGGTGCTATGAGAGGTCAGGGGATGGCAGCGCATCAGAAATGACGAAACAGATTCTCCAAGGTCCTGCAGCCTCAAAAACTGCAACCCCCAGTTGTACCAAAGGAGGTACAGCGAGAGCCTGAGCTTGTCCAGATAGGAAACAGAGACTCCTATGACGACAAAGGCTGGAAGCACCAATACAGGAGCTCCCACTCTGCCTGCAGATGTACAGGACAATGATGGATTTGGTTCAGTGCCCTAATAGCAGATATGGGGCTAAGAGCTGGGCCCAATGAAATGACTGAACTGGCTAAGCCTGAGCCATGCAGTAGCATAGCAAGTGATTCCGTGTCTGCAGGGGGTGGAGGCCCCAGTCTGCTAGGGACAGGTGACCTATGAGAAAGACAAAGGCTCGACATGAGTGGCAATGGGGTCAGGAAAGCCAAAGCTCACCTTAAGCTGAATCTGGTGACAGACGTGAAAGGCAACAAGAAGAGCTTCTACCAGTATGCTACCAGCAAAAAAGAAAACTACGTCCTTCCTGCTGAATGAGGCAGGGGAGCAAGTGACAAAGGATATAGAAAAAACCCAGACACTCAATGGCTTCTTTGCCTCAGAATTTAATGAGAAGACTTGTCTTCAGCAATGCCAGCTCCCTGAGGCCAGTGGGATAGACTGGAACAGAGGCAGACTTGCTCTCAGTGGAGGAGCACTGAGTTAACATTGAAACAAAATGGACATACACAAGCCCATCCAAGCCAGAGGGATGCACTCATGAGTGACAAGGGAGCTGACTGAGGTGACTGCAAGGCCACTCTCAGCCTCTGAAAGGTTGTGGCAATAGCAGAAGGCTCCTGAGGATATGAGTGTCACTTCCTTTCTTTTAATCTTCGAGAAGGACCCAGGGAATTACAGGATGGTTAGTCTCACCGCAATCCCTGGGAATGTGATGGAGGAAGTAATTCTAGAAGTGATCTCTAAACATATTAAGGAGGTGATGAGGAATAGTCAAAATGGATTTATCAAGGAGAAATAATGCTTCATCAGCCTGATACCCTATGATGAGACCACTGGCTTGGTGGATGAAGAGAGAGAGCAGTCGATGCTGTTTATCATGTCATTAGTAACGCTCTTGACACCCAAAACATCCTCAGAGACAAACTTATGATGTATGGCCTAGATAAATGGACTAGCTCAACTGTTGGGCTCCAAGAGCTGTGATTAGTGGTACAAAGTCCAGTTGGAGCTCGTCACCAGTAATGTACACCAGCGGATTATACTGGTACCAACATTAACATCTTCATTAATGTCAAAAGGAAATACAAAGTCCTACACTTGGATAGGAATAAACCCATGTACCAGTACAGGCTGGGAACTGACTGGTTGGGAAATAGCTTTGCACAAAAGGCCCTGGTAGCCTTCATGCACATCAAGTTGAATGTGAGCTAGCAACACGCCCTGTTGGCAAAGGAGGTCAACAACATCCTTGGCTGGCTGAGGAAGAGTATTGCCAGCAGGTCGAGGGAGGTAATTATGTCTCTCTAATCAGTGTTGTGAGACTGAACCTTGAGTGTTGTGTCCAGATCTGGACTCCTAAACACAAGAAAGATGTGAGCATACTGCAGAGAGTTCAATGTAGGGCCACCAAGATGTTTTACAGCCTGGAACATCCATCATATGAGGAAATGACAGCTGGCATTGTTCAACTGGAGAAGGCAGTTAGGGAAGATTTTATAATGTCTGTAAATTACCTGATGTGTGGAAAGTTAAAAAGACAGAGCAAGACTCTTAGTGAGTACCAATGAAAAAAATGAGAGAAATGGATACAAATTGAAATACAGGAAATTCCGTTCAAACATATCAAAACTTTTTTATTCTGAGGGTGGTCAAACACTGGAAGTGGAACACTGGAAGGCTGTGAAGTCTCCATCTGTGAAGATACTCAAAACCAGTCTGGACACGTTTCTGAGCAAACTGCTCCAGATGACCTGGTTTTCACTGGGGGTTTGGATTAGATAATCTCCAAAGGTACCTTCCAACCTCAGTGATTCTCTGTTTCTAACATGGGCTACCAGTGAAGCATAATGGTTTTAACATTACATACTTCTCTCCGTGTGTTTCTCTTGTTCTTTGTGGGCGTTGTCTTCTTTATCCTCTTCACTCTCCTTTCTTCTCTCCTCCTCCACCTCTTCTACAAACAGAAGAAAAAAAACTTCATGTGTTACTTATGCTGACCTACAAAGATCTCATAAGAGTCCTATTTTGACTAGCAAACTTAGAATATTTATGGAAAAACCACATTGAGGAAGGGGAGAGAAATAAATAAGATGCAGAGATTTAAAAAAAAAAAAAAATCAGAGGATACTTTCAGAGTAAAAATTTGAACTACCATACAACACAGTAAGATTCACTTCTGGGTTTGCCTGGCTGTATAATCAACAGAAGGCCTCAAAGTTACTTCTGAAATAAAAGAATGTATTTTTAATGTAGATAAAGCTCATGGTAAACCATTTTAGTTTATTTTTTCACCTAGGAAAAAAGTATAAAAATTTCAGTAACAAAATATGAATATGTTTCTCTATTTACAATTAGCAAATTCACCCATAATCTTTATGCTAGAAAAGGCTGAGATTCTTCTTTTCTTCAAAAAAAATTGAAATAACATACCCAAATGCATACATACAAATCAGCACTGTTAGGCACATCTTGATCTGTACACTTCTATGATTTCCTGTTTTCATTTTATTACAACAGCTGAGTTTTTACTAGCTTTTTTAGAGAAACTTCTGTCTGCAAAGATATGCTTGATGCTCTCTTAACACTAAATTTTACTTCTGTTATGAGAACATTTGAATGATTTAAAATAAGTTGCCTAATAAATCAGAAAAATGAAGGAGTCAGAAAACAAAAAACTGAATTATGAGATTTTTCATTGTTAGTTTAAGCAAGAAAGAATATTCATACCACATAAATTCTTCAAAACCAATCTGTTTTATTTTTAAGGTAATAAAATGGCATAGTGTCTATGCCACCTGCTTTTTAAAACTTATGGATAAGCTTCATGTATTTAATTGTTATTAATAAAATCGGACTTACTTACCTAGTATCTAAAGAGAGAGTCATTAAGTTCAACAGTACCTTTTCCACAACTTACAGATTTTAATGTTTAAATGAAAGATACAACTATTCCATGGAAAGCTATACATACCTAGAATGTCTTTAAAATATCATGTTACAATTTTCAAAGCTGAGCTTTTTGAGTTCTGTGTAAAAAACCAAAGTAATTTCAGGGACAAGGAAGTCCCTTCCTTACAAACTTCCATCACTCTGAGCAAATTTAGCTCGTTCAACTAAAAGCAGTTTAAACACGACCCCAGCTAAACCTCTCTAGTTAATTTGAACCATAATACGGAGATAATTTTACAACTGACTATCAGCTTATTTTTCAGTGATATGCTGTGATCTTGTTACCCTCATGCTTGACAGAGAAAAGCAATGAATGAAATCCTTTAAAAAAAAAAATTATGATATCATTAAATTATCACACAGTCATTTTAATAAGTCATACTATTTGCTGTGGATCTGAACACAAAGGTGTTTGTTTTTTTTTACTAGGTGTTTGCCTGTCACTAAACAGTTGAAAACACTTCTTAATAATTTCTACAGCTGCAAGCACTTTCATCTGCTTAGTGAATGACTGGCCGCATATTTGGATGTCAGTTCTGCCAAAATATACATACAAATGGAAATAAAAATAATGATTAAACCTGAAAGCATCTGAACAGTATTTGCTAGTTACTCTGGGCTGCACAGTCATACTCTCGCTATTCCATAATCCTGTAACTGCAACATTCTCCTTACAGATTGGCTAGAACTGATGTGCACAGACAGCAATCACAAGAAAGTACAAAAGCATAGCTTAGAGTAGTGAATCCTTGATCAAATTCTACCCAGTTCTATTATAAAACAGAAATACAGATTTTTCCCATGAAACGTGATGGGATTTGACTACTTTTGCTTAGGACGAAAACGGATATTTGTATATTTTCAAAGGAATCATCATGATCTAGACAAGCTGGAGAAATGTAATGACAAACACTTTATAATATTAAATAAGGACAAATACAAAGGTTTTGCATGTAGGAAGGGAGAACTCTTCCAAAGACAGGCTAGGGCCTGCATGGCTGGGGAGCAGCTCTGCTTTGGGGATTTGCATAGACAGCAAGCCAACGCATGAGCCAACAGCATGCCCTGGCAGCAAAGGAGGTCCACAGCATCCTGAGCTGCATTTACAGGAACAGAGCCAGTATATCACAGGAAGTGGTTATTGCCCTTTACTTGGCACTCATGCCATCTCTTGGTAAGGAGCAAGACATGGCTAAGGGGCTTGGGGAACATGACCTGCAAAAGAGGTTGAGGGAGCTGGGCTTGTTCAGCATGGAGAAGACAAATCTTAATGAGGCCTTAAAACCAGCTTTCCAGTATCTGTAAGGCGGCTTCTGAGAAGATGGAGCCAGACTCATCATAAAGATGTATAGCACAGGATAAGGGACAACACGTGTAAGCAGAAACAAGAGATTCCAACTGATAGAAAGAAAAATACTTCCAACATGAAGAGAGGCATTGGAATAGGTGGCCCAGAGAGGTTGTCCAGTCTTCTGGACTTCCATCAGTGGAAGCTTCCAAGACCTAACTGGATAAAGTTCTGAGCTACCTTGTCTAATCTCACAGCTGACTCTACTTTGAGCAGGAGACTGGACTAGAGACCTCTTGAACTACTCTATTATTTGGTCACAACTCCTCCTGCCTATTAAAAAATATATATATGTAAAACAAATTTACCAAGTGATTGAAACACAAAGCACAATATTAGCTTCTTGTTTATTACCACATTTTTAGCTGGGGAAAAAAAAAAAATCCATAAAAGACTTAAAGATTACAACTGATGAATCCGACATCCACTAATTGGTCCTCCAAAGTCTGTTGGAGAGAAGTGTGCCTGATTTCTGGTTTGCAAAATCCAGTGGATCAAAAATGCAACAGTTATGTATGTGTCTGCTATATTAAAGAAACCTCTTCCCACCATATATATTCAGCTTCTGTTTGCGGATGTTACGGACCTCCTTAATCTTCTACTGGATGAACAAAACTTATGTTCTTTCAAGCTTTCCAGTATAAAGTTTGTTTCTCAAATGCAGAAATATTTTTTGCAGCAACTCTCTGAAAGCCTTCCACTATCCCTTTCTGAAGTAAAAAACAGAAAAATAAATATTATTGCAAAAAAGTGGTTTCATAGGTGCCTCTTAAGTGTAACTTATTTTCCTGTTTGTGAATTCACTAATTTTGACAGCTAGTTCTATCACAACACAGGAACAAAAGTTCATGTTTAGTTGTTTATCCGCCATTCACATACTCTCAAGTTCTCTTCAAATACTACCTTCTAGGAAAAAAAAAAAAAAAAGGTTGTACTTGAGTGTGCTGCTTGACTTCAGACTCTGCTAACAAACATCAGCTATCCTTGGAGGGCCATTGCTGTAGAGAAGCCTAGAGTAAAGGTGTCTAGAATGCACTCAATGTGCTAGCAATTCTGAGAAGGACAGACTTCAGATATGCTTTGGTAGCCATCCTGACCCAGACAAACTTGAGAGCATACAGATTACGTAAGAGAAAGAACATAGCAATAGCTGCACTAGGTAAAACCAACAGTTCATCTAATCCAGGATCCTATCTCCAATACTTTCACGTCAACAGCAGATGATCAAGTAGGGGAGAATATAAGGAGAAGAAAATAACATAGTTACACAGTCCCAGAAAACTTCCTCAGCTTTCCGAAAAATTGCTGGTAGAAGACATCCAGAGCCTTAGGGTTTCCGTGCTTGATAGCCCTCAGAAAAATTCCAGTTCCACAGAAGATGAATATAGGTAAACTCTTAGCAGTCACAGTGTTGCTAGCAATGAGCTCCATAGTTCTCCACATGGAGAACCACTTCTTCTTCCAGGGCCTTGATCCTTTCTCTTGCTTTTTTCTTTTCCTCCATTTGATACATGAGGTTCTTGTAGAGGAAAAGACAGCAAATATCCATTCTCCATACCACTTACTGTTTACAGATCTTTGTCACATCTCCCCTCCACCTCTCTTGTGAGGCTGAAAGATCCTACTCTAAACCAGTCCATCCTTGCCTACAAGTTCTCTCTCTGACCTGAGTCAGAAAGTGAAGAAGCTGTAGGAAGACATGAGCTGACTGTGTATAACGGACAAAGACGGGATAAACTACGACCCTGCAAAGACAAAAAACCCAAGCCCCATAGTGCAAAGAATGCATGCATCCAGATCAGCACCTGACTGAATGAGAGGTGTTGCAGGCACAGTTTTCACACCTTCCACTGTGGTAATCTCTGATGATCAAGAATTACTGAGAAGGGACTGAATCCATCTGACAAAGCTGAACAAGAGTTCTACAAGCAGGCCTGCTAACCTAATGAAGAAGACCTGAAACTAGTCACAGTAAGGAATGGTTGTCATAACCTGAAACTGAGGTACGGGAGGCAGTGAGGAAACACCTGGGGAACAGCATGACAGGGAAGGTGTTTGCTTGTCTTTTGTGACAGCATCATGACTTCAGGTTCATAATCTCAATTATCTGTAAACAAATGAATGCAGCACAAGAAACAAGAGGAATTACTATTCCCTACACAGCTGCAAAATTACAATTTCATTTGCATTAGTGAGGCACGGTGGGATAGCTGAAATGACTACAGTGCTGCAACAGATGAACGCAGTCTCTTCAGGAAAGTCAAACTGGAAAGGCTGAGAAGTAGTTGTGCTTCATGCAGAGGAGTGACCAGAGCTTTGCCATGGGACAGGTGATGAGCCAGTTGAGTGCTTGCGGGCAAGAAGAAGGTAAAGCAACACTGGCAATGTTGCGCTAGGCACTCACTACAGACTACTTGATCAAGGAAAGTCAATAGAGCCATCTCACACAATCACACACTTCACGGGTGTACTTTAACTGAAAGGGCTATACGATTGGGCACAATCCAGGTGGTTTCTGGAGTGTGCTGAAGACAATTTCGTGACACAGGCAACTGATGAGTCAACTAGGGAAGATGCTCTATTGGTTTTGTTATTCATAAACAAGGAAGAACTGGTCTGGGACAGGAAGACTGTGAAATGGAAACTCCTGCAAGAAGCCAGTAGGACAAATATCATTACAGCCCTTGCCCTCAGGACAGCAGATTTCATCTTATTCAGGACCTACTTGGTAGATCCCAAAGGGAGCTGCCCTGGAGAGCAGAAAGATCCAGAAGAGCTGGTTGTTCTCCAAGGATAGCTTCCTCAAAGCACGAGAATGGTTCATTGCAATGCACAGAATGTAGAGGAAGCTGGAAGAAAGCCAAGATGGGTGAACAGAGACCCAGAATAGAACCAAAGAATCATTATGGCTGGGAAAGATGTCTAAGATCACCAAGTCCAATCATCAGCCCAACACCACCATGCCTACACATTTTCTGAACACCTCCAGGGATGGTGACTCCACCACTTCCCTGCGCAGCCTGTTCCAATGTCTGACCACTCTTTCAGTAAAGAAATTTTTCTTAATATCCAATCTAAACATCCTCTAATGCAACTTGAAGCCATTTCCTCTTGTCCTATTACTAGTTACTTGGGAGAAGAGATCAACATCCACCTCACTACAACCTCCTTTTAGGTAGCTGTAGAGAGTGATAAGGCCTCCTCTCAACCTCCTTTTCTCCAGACTAAACAGTCCCAGTTCCCTCAGCCGCTCCTCATAAGACTCGTTCTCCAGACTCTTCACCAGCTTTGTTGCCCTTCTCTGGACACGCTCCAGCAACTCAACGTCCTTCGTGTACTGAGGGGCCCAAAACTGAACACAGTATTTGAGGTGCGGCCTCACCAGTGCCAAGTACAGGGGCACAGTCACTTCTCTACTTCTGCTGGCCACACTATTCCTGATACAAGCCAGGCTGCTGTTGGCCTTCTTGGCCACCTGGACATACTGCTGGCTAATGTTCAGCTGGCTGTCAACCTGCACTCCCCAGGTTTTTTTTCTGCCCAGCAGCTTTCCATTCACTCTTCCCCAAGCCTGTAGTGTCACATGGGGTTTTTGTGGCAGAAGTGCAGGACCCGGCTCTTGGCCTTGTTAAATCTCATGCAACTGACCTCCTGACAGAGCTGCAATGTGAAAAAGAATTATACAGGAGAAGGAAGTAGGTGGAATACAGGGACATTGTCCAGTTGTGCAGGAATGGAATAAGAAGGGCAAAAGCTCAACCAGAATTGAAGCCAGTGAGGGATGTTAAGGTCATCTGCCACTACAGTGGCAGAAAAAAGACGACTAAGGAAAATTGTGAGGCCACTGCTCATTGGAGCAGGGAACCTAATGACTGAGGACACGGAAAATGCTATGGTACTCAACTTTTCTGTCTCCATTTTTCACTGGCAGGTTTCCCTCCTAAGTTCCTGAGAGCAGAGGGAGAAACCCTGGCAGAGTCTGCAGAAGTGAAATGCTATCTACAGTCAAGGAGATGAGCCAGGGCACACTTAAGCCAGGTGGATATAGAGCAGTTCACAGGAACAGATGAGCTGTACCCAAGAGTGCTGAGCGAGGTAGGCTGCTGGCATTGTGAGGCCTCCCTCTACCATTTTCACGGCAACCAAGGGAAGCTCCTGATGACTGGAAAAAGAGAAATGTCACATCCATCTTCAAGACAGTCAAGGAGAACAACTCATCAAAACTACAGGCTGGCTGGCCTCACCTGACATCTTGGGGAGGTTAGGGAAAAAAATCCTCATAGGAAGCCACAGCCAGGCACGCAAAGGGGAGGAAGGTGACTGGGAGTAGTCAGCTTGGATTTACTAAGGGCAAATCATGCTGACAGAGCTGGTAGCTTTTTAGAATGGGCTCAAAAAATTGACATCAGTGGTAGTCCAGCTGCTGGCTTGGCACTAGAGGCAGTCCTCAGGGATCCATACTGGGCTGATGCAGTTTACTGTATTTACTAACGACCTGGACGTGGGGGCAGGAGATCACACTTTGCAAGTTCGCAGATACAAACTATGGGGAGTGGCAAATATTCTGCAGAGCATAGCTGCTATTCAGAGGCATGTCAACAGGCAGGAAAAATGGGCTAACACAAAGCGTAGCAAGTGCAAATGCAAAGTCCTGCATTTGGGGTAGAATAACACTATGCAATAGGACAGGCTGGAGGCTGAGTGGCTAGAATGTAACTTTGTAGAACAGGGCCTTGATTCCTGGTGGAAAACCATTTGAACATTAGTCAGCTGTGTGAAATAAGTTCAATAGCATTTCAGGCCTTATTAACAAGAACCGTGTCCAGCAAGATAAGGGAAGTGTTTCTCCTTTGTTAGGACTTGAGAAAGCCCCATCTGGAGCACTATGTCTGTGTTTTGATCCCTAGTACTAGAAAGGCACTGACAAAACCACAGCAAGTCCAGCAAAGGGTCACCAGAAAGGTCAAGGGGATGAAGTGCATGCTATATGAGGAGCACAAGACAAAACTGGCTTTGCTCAGCCTTAACATGTGAAGACTAATTGGAGACTGTATCACTGCTTTCTGTTACATAATGAGAGGGCAGAGAAAAGGTGGAGCTACTACTCTTAAGGTGCACAGCATAGCAATGGACACAAGCTGAAACACAGAAGACTCCAATTAAGCAGGAAGTTTTTCACTGCTGAGGTTGGTTGAATATTCGTCTACCCATGAAGAAGTTGTGGTATATCTGTATTTTGAGATACACAAAAGTGAACTACTAAGGTCCCTGAGCCATCTGATATAACTGGATCTGATTTGAGCAGGAGGTTGGAATAAAGACCAGGGTTGAATTAAAATTACTCTGCAATTCCATCATCTTCCCTGTTCCTCTTTCATGTACCTTCTCCAGTTCTGCAGCATGCTCTTTGATATGGACAGGGGAAGGAAACACAAATACACAGAAAATTTAAGAGCTTGGTGTCCCACAGTGAAGTTTTCCTCAATTTCTTAATTCATTTCCAGCATTCTTCATTTGCTTTCTTCAACTGCAACTGTATCAATGTTTTCACAAAACTACCTACTATAATCCTGGAAGATTCTTCTTGAGTGGTGAGTCAGTTCTGTCTTCTTATCAAGTTACAAAGATTTTCATACTCATCTGTACCACTTCGTAGTTAACCACAATGAGTTTCATCTGCCATTTTTATACTCCAGTCATTCAGCACGGTAAGATTCTTCTACAGCTTGTCACAGTATCATCAGCAAACTGTCACCTTGCTAGTCACCCTTCATGTTAGGTAAATTTAGTCACCCTTCATGTTAGGTAAATTATTAATTCTGTTGCACAGCACAGTCTCTAGAATAGATCACTCTAGATTTACTTTCCATTCTTCAGATGATTATTTCCTCCATGAGGACTTTCCACGTGATGTGAAGACAGCTCAGTTTCCAAAAGTTCTTGGTGAGAAATCATTTGTGTTTGGGTATCCAAAAAGATTCAAATACCTCAATCAGGTTTTCCTTGTCATTTGTTTGTTTACTTACCTGAAGAGCTCCAAGGTTTTCTAATGTATGATCTTCCATTACCAATATCTTAAGTGCCAACACAGCTATTATATTTACTAATTCTACTTGAGAAAAAGATTCTACTAATCTGCCCATTTGAAGAAAGTCTTCTAGTACCATTCTTTACATTGTTGTTTAGCCATGCTGGCTTTCACCTGGGCTTTTTGAAAACTTTTTAATTGAGCAGCTTGCACCCGTGCCTGCAATAGAGAATCTTCAAATGATCTCAGTACCGTCTCGACAGATTTAATTCTCATAGACTCTTTCCAAAAGCTAATCTTTACCTTCTGAGATAACTCTGTTTTTCATACAATGAAACCTGTTTTCTCATACAATAGTTTCCTGCCCTTGCAAACTCTCTGCTACTATCTTTGTTATTGAAAGACTGAAATGGGTGAAAGGACTGCAAAATTTTGGTATTAATACCATATAAATTTTAGTAGAAAATGGGTCTCCAAAAGATTTGCTTTAAATATTTCACACAGAATGTATTATTCAGAAAAAATTAAATTCCCTTCTCTGCAACTTGATGGACAAGCTTTATGAAGCTTAGAAGGCAGAAACTAACAGGTGACTGCTCATTAAGGACAGAACATATTTCACAGTGGCCAGTTTCCATTTCATGAACAGTCTCAGTTCCAGCCATGCAAGTGTAAAAGTCATAAACCGTTCTAGCCAATAAATAAAACAACCAGTCAAGAGAATATGTCCCATCATCAAAACTGAAAATCTGAAAAAAATATTGCTGGATACAACCATTTTAGACTTCTACAAACTGTATTTCAGTATTTAATATTCACTTCAGCCTCTTTGTTCCAGAGCAAAAACTCCTCTGTGACCACACTGTGTTTTCTCACCGGGTAAGATTAAAAAAGCAACTCTGACATCCTAATTTCATTTATCTCCAGTGAAAGAACCCTTAAATTGCAGTAAGAACAAGGATCATCAATTTATTTATAATGTACATTTTATAAAAGGGACTTGTAACACACCAATTCTGGCACAAGTACACACAATGTGCTTTCTCCCTGTGCCCCGCTTCGCCCCAAAAAGTTTCTGTAAGACTTTAATTGCACAACAGCAGTATCAGTTTTGCAATCTCACTGCAACACCTAACACCTAAATAAGATCCTTAGAAGGATCTACCTTATGGAACCTTCCTTTTCCCTTTCTAACTGGTATAAAGTTAAAGGTAAATACCAGAAAGGAAGAAAGAGTACGAAACATGCCTGGAGAGACATTCTTATCTCCCTTTCTCTAGTTGTTTAGAGACTGAAGACTCAGAAGGCCATCACACATTAGTGAAAGACACAGTTTCATCACTGCTGAGACAAGAGTTGAGAAACTATGGTTACTAACTTCCTAGAGACTGAAAGACACCTGAATCTTGTTTAACCTATGGAATTCTTACCCAGTCAAGCATGTTTGGGTTATAATAATAATAATAATAATAATAATAATTTCATATCAACCTATAAAATGGGGGGGGGGGGAAGCCCCAAGATAATTTGAAACTGTTACAGATAAAATAGCAGTGTCCACTTATCTGTAAATTATTCACCTATTGTATTTTCAGAATTGCAACAGTATGACAATGAGTGCCCTATGTCAAAAAATAAATATGCTTACAGAACTGTATAATAATAATAGACTACAGAGGACATCCATACATCTTCTGCTAACTACATGAAGAGACTGAAGTATCAGCCTCCTACACTTAATGCTTTGAAATGTTAATCAGTTGGCATAGTTATCAGATAAAAGTTAGATAAAACCCACTATGAGTTAAATGAATAACAGCTATACGAAAACCATACATAACTTGCGATTTTCATGAAACATTTCCAATATTGTCTTTTGATGAAAGAAAGAAATTTGAATCAAACGAGACTTGTGGCATGTCTTGATTACCAGCATGTTTTCATTCTTACTATTTATTTGCAAGTTAAAGAAAGCTGAAATCCTCTCTTTCCCTCAAGAACAGTAAATGAACACATTTCTCTTCCCACAAATCTTTCTGTTCCATCGCTGGCAATTACTCATCTTTCTTCTTCTTCTACCAATCACCCCACCCCAGTTTGCAAAGAGTAGAACAAAACCTAAAAAAATCAGATCTCAAAGATGACAGTTTTTTGATGTTACTCTTTTTTTTTTTTTCCCCTGGGCCTCAAATTCCACCCCTTAAAACTGTGAGACTACGTAACACAGAATTGGTGGGTAAGACTGCCTTTTTGATTTAGAAACAAGTCACAAGTGTGTTATTCTAAGAAATTAATAAAATCCCAGACTTCAAAACTATCAATTTAGAAAATTCTTACCTGTAAGACTTGACTTGTTTGGTAGTATCACTTCAGCACGTTCCTCCTTCTCCTCACAGGGATCCTCTTCATCAGACAGTACTAAGAAAGCCTCTTTTGGCAGACTTTCATTGCTTTCCTGCTTGGATGGTGAACCCAAACAGTTGTCTATTTTCTCTTCTAAATCTGGGACTGTGTCATCCACTGGAAGCAGAGAACTTTTGGAAAAACAGCTCAGTTCATCTTCAGCAGGGGCTAGTTTTTCCAAAATTGGAATAATTTCATCTGTTTCCATACAGTCAGTATTGTCCAAGATACTTTCACTTGGCTCATCCATTGTCTTCTGGACAGTGGATTCTGAAAGACCTGCAGAGCAGTCTCGTTTGTCTTTTGGCTTCTGGTCACCTTCCATAGTGCTAGAGACAGCTTCTTCTCCAACAGCATCTTCAACAGTTACTTCTTCAGTTCTCTCTTCCCCACCAGATGAATTAGAACTAATAGTTAAGTCATTTGTTTCTCCCTTCTCGCCAGAAGAATCACTAATCTCACAGATCAATTTACTTTCACCTTCTGATGGGCCATCACTCTCTCTTTGGTCCAGGTGATCTTTTGTATTATTTTCTTCACGGAAGTTATTTTTATTGCTACCAAGTACTCCATTTTCAGCCTCACATGCCAAAGCGGTATCAGTACCTTTATCTTGCTCAGGAGTAACACTCTGTGGAGATAGTGTTAGAGGTTTGGGTTCTATGTCATTGACTATGTCCCCTGCCCTACTTTCAGGGCTTTTGGCTTCACTAATTTCATCAGAAGCCTTTCTTCCTTCTCCAGAGTTACCACACAAGTCCACTAGGCCATTAACTTCCCTCTTATCCTCCACACAGTCTGTATTGCTTAAAGGGGAATTTAAATCAGAATCTCCATTCTCATGCTTTCCATTTAACAGTTTAACTTCAGTTGTCTTCAACAGCTCCTCTTTAACCTTATACACAGCTTCAAGTTGTTGTCGATCACTTACTCTCATTGTTTTTCGTGCTTTAAATACTTTTTTCTGAGGTTCATCTGTGCTATCCATCTTGACCCTTAAAAAAAAAAAGTTCAGAAAGAACTGTGAAGGTAACAATTTGTTATCATCATATTAGTGTCCCTAAGAAGGACTGTAGCATTTAGCATATTTTAAAGCAAATTGGTTTAACTGTATCTACAAAACCAAATGTACACCTGACAACACACTTAAATTTTGTTTGTCCTCAGGAAAAGTGGATACACCTTTCTACGTATGCTGCACAAACACTTGTATGCAAAGATCACCAAGATCACACTATAACATGTAGTAATATTGCACGAACACATTTTATACCAGTCGTCTCACAGTATTATTAGAGCAAAGCCACATAATGAGGTTTTCCAGCCAGAAACAGATATTGTGTTAATGTAGAAGTCAGCAGCCTCTCTTGTCATTAAGAAAAACCCTATTCTTGGTCCATCCGTTTACACTTATCTTTTTTAAATGATGTAATTTCACAAGTTTCAAAGAGAGCTAATAGCTGGGGTAAATGACAATTTTTTTGTATCATGTAACTTTTAAGAAAATGCCAATATATTTCTATATTTTCTGAATGTATAATTAAAATACTTTTTTTTCTGATGTATAGATAAAACAGACCTTCATCCTCCACATTTATACAATGGTCAACTGAACTCGGGTTTTCAGAGCATTTTCATTCAATTTGCAATATTATTTTACTAAGACCATTTGTGCTCATAAAAAGTAGTTTCTGTAGCTCCTTTTTAAAAAATTTCCCTTTTCAAGGAAAACTGATGTTTTTGCCCTCCATATTGTACTCATTCCATTCACCCAGACAAACATGAAGAAAAATAAAGCACATTAATATACAAAAAATTAAAAAAAAATAATGTTCAAAAAACCTACTTTATCAAATCAATACATTGAGTTAAATCCAGCATTACCCATGAAGTTAAAATAATTTTGTTGAAATACAACAAAATATTATTTCATTTGTTTCCATTAAACAAAACAAAAAAATCCATAGGTATTTTTAAACTATGTATTTCTCCCCATGTTTTAGGACCAAGTTTTAAAGTATTAGATACAATAATATTCTTCAGAAGCAGGAAGCAATTCAGGAACTGGTTATATCCTAAATGAAAGTCAGCAACTAAGATCTTGAATCAGCTGATGGTAACTAATATGGCTCTACTGAATCTACGACACCATCGTAAGTTACTCCTGTCTACGATACCGCTCTTCTAAAGTTTCTCAAAGCATGCAAAAATTCACTTGGGTAACAGTAGTTAAAAGATATTACAGCAAGTAGAACAAAGAAAGAAAATATATCAGGCAGTTATCCCTGTATGAATTTTATTTCCTCTTTTTCCACAAGCATCAGATAAGCAAATCTTTACACCATTGATACAGCAAAATTATTACACAAGTGATACATTTTAAATATTCAGCACAGTTCACTTTGCATCTTCTCCCAGTGCACTTTTATTCACAGAGCTGAGAAATTCACTAATAAACTGCATTTTGTCTTTTCAGGTGGGGTAAAAAATTCCTTTCATTTTTTGATAAAAAAGCAGGACTACCGCCAACACTAGCTCAGATCAGCAATGGTTTTGTATAACTACGTCGTAAAATTCACCAGAGATTCCATAGCCTCTAAGCAACAGTTTGGCTCCACCTCTTTGTAACCAACTCTGCCTAAAAGTTTTATTGAGGCAGCTGTAAGATTGCCCTTCAGCATTCTCTTCAGCAGATTAAAGTTGTCAAGCTCCCCTAGCAGGTCATTGTAGGTCACATGCTTTAGGCTCCTATTATTTTGGTAGTAATCTGCTGGATCCCTCCTAGTTTACATGGAATAGTCTGTTTATAAAGGCAATTATTTAATATTTATGCATTACCCAACTAGAATATTCTATGATAAGACATTTCTAAGGTACAATATGAACTCAACTATCAAGACAAACTCTAAACCTTACAATCATGACATACCATGCTTTACAATTATAAGGCTTCTTTTACACTTAGTTAACATGACCTTAGAAAAATATGGGCAAAACAGAAAGCAACATAATTTTTTCCCGATTTGCATTTCAGATTAATATAAAATTAAGATTCCCTTCCACTTTATTTCAGTTCTTTTCTGCACGACAATCTAGAATCCTCATATTTGAGTAGCTGATGGTGCTTAAATAACACTTTGATTCACACCTCAAGAAGAGATGAACAAATCTTCACAGAAAGTTGTTTCAGCTCTGTTTACAGACTCTCAACAATACCATCAAGACATGAATTTTTGCCAGTCTGAAACAGATTTTCTGAACAGGACTGTCTACCACTGCATTGCCACTAGTGGGAGCAAAATATAACAACTATAAAAACACTGATCTGAAACATCAGTTTGTGTGTTTTTAGAAAGTCTTCTCATCACATAACCATTTCTGGTCAGATGCAATATGAACTCTAGGTAAGCTGTCAATGTCCTTCCAGAGCTGTCCACGTGCTAAATACAGTATCTTCATATTCCTCCACAAGATAATACATTTAACACAGTAATTCTAATCCTGAAGTTAGGAGAAGCATATAAAACACTCTAGTACTTTAGAAGTGTGCATGCAGCTTTCAAAAGCACATCTCCCTTCCTTCTTCCCAAAAACTTACAACATAAAGCATGTTTTTTTCACATCACTATAAAAGCATGTATCAGACTGTCAGGTAATACTGATCATCATACTCACGTTCCATGCACATAATCCCTTACAACCAACATGCATGCTGTTACAGATGTGTATCTTGTAGATCCAATTTGGAAAAAAAAAAAAAAAAAAAAAAACT
>JAAGAY010145182.1:0-44421 GCA_011801015.1 Ardeotis arabs | reverse complement strand
ACCTGATCTAGTGGGGGATGTCCCTGCTCCTTGCAGGGGGGTTGGACTAGATGACCTTTGAAGGTCCCTTCCAACCCTAACCATTCTATGATTCTATGATACTTTGTCTAATAAAAACATATTTAAATTCAAACAATTTAATGTCAGTGATGGGCTCCCGAGGATTCTATGGGAAGTTTCAGTGAGCACAAACAAAAACCAGCAGAAATTACCAGACCTACCGAGTCCAGATATTTAAAATGAATACTTTGAGGTATGAACAAATCTTTCAGAAACAGCAAATGATGAAAAGCTCTTAAAATAGGAATGCACTTGTACATAAGGGTATAAATAACTCATAGGTTACTTCATGTCAAATTAGCAGGACAAGTGGGAGGAACATAGTGTTCTTTTATATGCTATTGGACTGTCAAACAGCTTGGGGTAAAAAGGAGGAAAAGTTGCTGGACTTAAATACCAAAAGTGAGATACAGGCTCTGTGGACTGAAGGCTAATTAAAGGTACATTTTGGTTAATATGAACTGTTGAACTTTACAAAGAAAATGGAGGAATTAGACTAGTTTCTTGTTAAATGTGTAATCTAGATGTAATAAGCTTTCGAGATTTGTTATCCATTACAGCAAATAAATGTCTGCGAACAGCTTACATAGTTACAGAAGAAACCGAGCATTATATCAATTTGCATCTCCTTTCAAGGGCACCTTTCAGGTTATATAGGCTTTACATTTTCTCTTACCACTGTAAAAAAAAATAGCCTTTGGCATAGAATCTTCTTGCTTACTGCCTAAGGTGGGCACTAACAAATCCGCTGAAATTCGTTATTCCCAAGACTTGGTATAAAGGAGTAGACAATGCTTGTGAAGAAGTAGGGAATATCCTCCATGTTCTCTGTGAGAGCAGGTCTGGACTGCATGAGAAATGCAGGGATTTTCCTGTTAGGGTTATCTGACAAGGGAAGAGAAACACAAAGGAAGCAGCAGAGTCACATTACCTCCCAGGGTTAATCCTGACCTAGTGCAGTTTACTAATCACTCCTTACTTTGAATTTTGTTTAGAGGTAAAAAGTAGGTCAGAACTTCTTAAAAAATATATTCTTTCCTTGTTCCCAAATTACTTCAATTAAGACTATTTTTCTGTAGCATCCAACTAACAACAGTCATCAGAAGGGCTGTCTCTGAGAAGAAAATTCTACTTTTCTGACCTAGCGCTTTCAGGTCTGATAGTACTCTGCCATGACATATAAAATCTTCCATTTTCTGCTGGACAAATAAAGCAAATTCTCCAACTTCCATCAGAACATGTGCATGAATACTGGCATATCTGATATTTGACACATTTGTTACAAACAAAGTAGCAGATGTTACCTTACCCACGTATATTAGTTCATTAGAGAGCATATTTATTTCATTTTATTTTTTAATGTTAACTCTTATGTGCACTTTTGCTACTAACAGAAAAGCCAATATGGCCTTAAAACTAAAGCTTTACGCTCCATATTATTTTGCGTGTTGTATTCGATGGGTTTTCATTTTGGTTTGGGTGTTTTGTTTTGTTTTTAACAAGGCAAGGGGGCTGCTTTTTCCTTAACTCAGAGTGAAATAGTATCCTTGAATATAATCTTAAACTGGATTTGCTTACAACACACAATAATGAAATGTGTTTGTATGTTTGTTATATACGTACAAAAAAGTTTCGGAAAAAGGAGCGGAAGGAAGTTTTGAGCAGGAAGCTGGACTAGGTAACCTCCTGAGGTCCCTTCCAGCCTGAATTATCCTATGGTTTATCTGAGGTGGCTTACAAATACCAATGCCACAGGGATATGATGAGTTAATGATTCACTTCTGCATCAAAGTTTGATTCAAGTCATCCATGAAATGGGTTCATTGGTCTTAGCCTGAAGGCACAGCTTTGATTCTACAAGCTTCTCTGCTGAGGTAGTCATCTGTAGAGCTTCACCAAATGCAACTAGTCACCCCTCTGCACCTACGGCAATCTAGACATTAAACTATGTGAGTTGTTGCACTCGTTTCACTTAGAGCTTCTATCTGACTGTAAGCCGGTTCTTGAGGAATTAACCATTAGTATGTTGTTAGGACACCTGACCCTGCCTTATGCCTAAGAACAATCACTTGGTTTCTAGGCTTGGAAATCTAGTGATGTCCACAATCTGTTGAAATAAGTTGTACCTATGAGATTGCTGTTTGAATAAGCTCCCTTTGGAGAGCAGTGCACATGCAGTAATAGAAGCCCTGATTCTAGTTGATGAGATCTAGTTATGACCTCTAAGAGATCTAGCTGTATCTTTCAAATACCTTTGAGTTGTACACGTACACTTTTGTTGCTAGAGAAATCTGTTAGGAACAAATGAGTAAATAACAAAAATCAACTTTACCAGAAGTTACTCCTTCAGTGGGTTAAAAAGAAACCAAACACTGTATTTGTACTTTGTATAGTAAAGCAGTTGTGTTTTTCTGTATAATAAATAGTTTTCAAAACATAAAATGGGTGCTGCTTTCTGACCGTGGCAAGTGAATAATGGTTTGGCTGCAGTGACTGGAGTCATAGCTTGTTTCCCACCCTCACTCGTTTCTGTTTGTGGACTATGTGTGCATGCATGTGCTTTTGATGTTTTTAGATTTCTCTGATGATTCTCAAAAGAGATTCTGAATCTGAGATTTTAGACATAGGTGTGAATGTATCTTTCTATATGACAGTATGCTCTTTTAGCTGGAGTTAAATGCAATTAACTAGATAATGGTCAGAATCTATTTTCTCTGCTCAGGAGCAAGAAAACTAACATGACACAAAGGAGTTTGTTGTGCTGCAGAGAAGTCAATTACTTGTTGGAATCACTTGACAACATGTCTGTGTTTCAGTTAAAAGTTAAATCTTGATTAAAAGCAATCAGCAGAGAAATAAAACTGAAGTAAGCAGAGGATTGCAAAGTGGAGAAAGGATGTAAATCTGATATCTCTTGCACCTTTAAACACATGAAATACAACTGATGCTTTTGCAATTCATTGTGTAGACAGTGACAGCGAAGTAGCATCCTCTTTTGAGTGCAACAGAAATTCTAGGGTTAGAACTTTGTAAAGTGCAAAACCATGGGAATAAGTATATATGTCACTTATCAAAATAAAAAGATTTAATTATTTCAGGACTATAGCTGATGATTCTTCTCCAGCAGGTTCATCTTCTCCTACATCAGCAGTAGGGACAAAAAACCCTTTATCATTGGTATTTTTAATTTCACCATCGATTGATTTAGACAGCTCTTGACCAAATTATTCTACAACATGAAAATATTTTAACATCCTGTAAACTGAAATTGCAGTTCAGCCAAAAAAATACTGTATGAAGAAACAGGACAATGTCTGTATTTCTAACTTAAAACTGAAAACTGTTTTCTTTAACGGTTAGAAATGGAAATTCTGAGATGCTTTGACTAAAAAGGGAAAAATGGGTAATATAAAGCTCAGTTTTAATTTTAGGCCAGAGAACAAAGAAAACCATAATTGCCAATCTATTCAGTAATATTTGTTACAAAAAATTCTAATTCCTTCTGGTCTTTTTGTCAAACAAGGACGGAGATCCTTCTTCTATGTACCTGCAAATGCTAAAAGGTATCTAACAAATTTTAGCAACTCTACAGTTTCTGTATGATAACTATAACTACTTCATACCAATCTTTTCCAAGAAACAGACTGTATTTTTTTTTCCTTATTTAGTAATTTTGAAAACAGGCCTACAGTTTCATACACCATTTTGCATTGGAGTGTATGGTTCATCCTATTAATGTTTTCTCATCATTCTTTTAATAACGGTTTTACATTTTTATCTGTATTCTAATTTCCATGGAATTAAGCATGCCAATCTGTCCTTTAATAATGTATTTACATTTTTCTGGTTTCAAGATGGGAGTAAATTTAGGTGCATTTTAACTTATCTTTTCGTTCTGCATTTTCTGAAGTTTGCATTGCAGATCGATATATTTTTAAATATATACATGTATCTGTAGCTACCATATACAGATGCATATCATAACACACATACAGAGAATCAGTGAAACCTCAGTGTAGTTTTACAGATCCTCAAGCAGTATTTCTTTCAGAATTAATTATTGCTCTGTGACTGAATTAAATGGATGTCTTGGGAACGATTGGTAGCATAGCCACTCCTGGAACTACTGGAATGTATTCCCTTGCAGAAGGGAATTGAGTATGTGATATCTCCCTGTGCCAGTGCCACAAACACCTGCTCAATTTTTTGCCAATACTGCAGGAATGTCCTTAGCCAGCTCCTTAGCCCTGTTTTTGAGTATGTTTTGTGCCAGGGAGAAGTGTTCTAGGTTAATAAAGGGTGATACTAACAGTTGCGTGTAGACAAGCCTTCTATCTTTCCGCTGTTTGAAACCCCCTGCAGCATTCATCACTTTAATAGGAGTTATGGTGCCAAAAAGGGAGACATACTGACATATATTAAATGTGTCCCTTAAAGAAACAATGCAGGAGCTTCCATAGCAGGTCGGATCTGTTCTCTGTGTGTCCACTGTGGCCATGGTTGCCACGAAGTGGTAAAACAAGAAACCTATTCTGAGCCGTTGGGTAGTCAGCACCAGGATGATAAGGCTTTCTGTCCTGAGACCGATTGTTTTGTATCTGGAAGTATCAGGGCTTATATCCCTTTATTTTCAGTTTAGGTGGCATGCCTCATTAGAAGCAGAGAGCACGTGTCAACTACACGATTGTTTCAGTTAATGTGGTCTCCCAGGGATTTGTGCTGGTATGTTCTGGCTTTTTTTTTTTTTTTTTTTTTTTATTAGTTGCTTTAGAAATACCAATATGTAAGGTATTTAAACCTAATTCAGCAAGGTACTTAAGCAAGTACCATCTTACGTATATATATATATAGTCATGCTAACTTCGGTCAGACTGCTCATAGGTTTAATATCTTGCTGTACTGAAGCTAAAATGCTTTAAAAGACCTTTTGTGATAAGCACCAGCACCACAATGCTGATGTGGTGTGAATATTTTTGGGGATACTGTCTGAGTTCTTTCCTTCAGTGATGTTCCGTATAAAGGTATTTCAGAAAATGGAAGGATAACACACAGAAACACTACTATAGTGGTAGCTGACTTTTCACTGTATTGCCTTTCTAAAACTAGTACATTTAACTCACCACTCCGTGTTAAAGGCAAAACGCCTGTGTCTGAGAGCCAGTCGCTACTGAAGTTGCTGGAATTGCATCAATATTGCTATGTTGATTTTTGTGTCAGAGCTTTAATTTCAAAGCTATTCTATTGTTAGGGCCCCGTTTGCACATAGCTCTGTATTCCCTGTGTAAGAAAAGAAAGTCTGGAGTGTGACACAAGATTTTCAAGGCAGTGAATTGTGTCCAGCAGTGACTGGCATTTGAGGTGGCCTGTGGAAAGGGGAGTGTGCGTGGGATTATCCACAAGCCACTTCAGAAAAGCAATGTATTGCATTTAGAAAAGGGAATTTGCCTTAGTTAGGTGGATCACTTCAGTGAAGCTTTCTCCTGTCTGTTGTATTATGCAGTCTGTAGTTTATAGAGCCACAAAGATACACTAATATAAATTTCTACATGTATTTTAATTTGGTTTTTCCTTTTAACTTTTGTGTTTATCATTGGAAATGCATGGCAGTGGGTAGGAGAGGGTTTAAGTACTGAAATGCAGATTCTAGTATGCACACAGAGTCCTGTAAATGTTAGGCTGGACCTTGGTTTTGGATAAGTAATGTTGTGACAATGATTTGTTTTTCAAGGAGTGCTTGTATTTTCCAAGAAAATATGACAACTGCTCTGAGTATTTGAAATAGAATAAATGAATCCTAATTTTGAAACAAGCTATACTGTAACTTGCAATAACCTATAGATAATACATTACTGATCAACATACTGTCCATAAACTATTCCCGTTTGTATGTGTGCTATGCATTTTTCTAGTAATTTTAGGAGTTATAAAAGGCATGACGTTTCAGTCATGATGTTGTGGTCATACACACTGTTGCACCTGTCTTCCTGGCAGAAGCGTGCTTTGTTTTCCAAGGGATCGCATAAATATCTCAGGCTGCCTCACTTTGCTTTTAAAATTATTACATAAATCTTGTTTCCTGTTCCTTCTTTATTCTACCTGTTCTGTCTTTGATGGCATCTATGTCTAGGAAAAAAATTGAATAGGAAAGATAGCAATTTAATTAGTGGTGAATGGCCAGAGGGTATAACTGTCATCACCAGAATGAATGACTGCTTTCCAGTTGTAGCAGCAAAACTAGTGAAATTGTATCATCCAGTTCATCTACCTGTTACTGCACTCTGGGAATTCCCATGTGTGTGGATCACATACTTACCAGGTGATTGATTAGTCTGCAGCACTACTACTGAACCTTTTCACAAATGTTTTCAGTTTTTCCATTTGCAGCTCTTCCATTTTGTGATATTTTGTTTTCTCTACCTTGGACTTTAGAGAGATCTGGACAGCATGCCAATGCAGATTAGTTTTGCTGTTAATGCACAAGTCCCCTGTAACAGATGTGTCCTCCTTCCATTCTGACTAAACTGCTGAATTGGTTTTGGTGAATGAAAAATGAACTGTGCTGTTATTTTATCTTCAATAGGGATGTGCATTTCTAATTTCGTGGTAGAGTAGTTGTTTATTAAAAAATCTGTTCCTTATTCGTCCTTACGAGGGTGGAGCAACTTATAGGCAGAATATAATTAGCACTTGGAATTGTTTTGATCTCATTTTCTCTAGGTAAACTCTTCACTAATAGATGATTTCTACTGGTGAGAAAACCTCTTTTTTAGACTCTCAGCATCAAAGCCTAAGTTAATTTCATTATTCAGCTAGGGTTTCATTGCAATGCAAATAATTTGAAATACCTTTCCCTATGCCACTTTTTATGCTAGTTTTTCTTGGGGTTATTTGGGGAGGGGGAGGTAGCATGAAATAAAAATATTTCGTGAATTAATTAATAACTGAAGCATAGAACTTCTCCCTCAGTTTGAGGGCTTTATAGAAAAGTAGTGTGCTGAAAAAAATCCTCTTCTGGCTGCACATTAGGATATAGAGAAGAGAATGGAAGATATCAGTCATTTGAACTGCTGCAAGCATCTAAGAAAAGGTTTCTTGTGTAAATCTGTCATCTGTCTCTATTATTTTGTGGTGGTTGCATTAGTCACTCTGAGATAGCTCTTTCCATCCCTGGTCTGCCCATTATGTCCTATTCCACCTCTTCAAAAACCTAGGAAACAGGACTCCTTTCCAGATCAGGGTTCTAGATTAGCTTAAATTTCACCTAGAATGCGACATAGGATGTGGTCCACATACTGGTAACGACAGACTCATTCTTTTGAAAACTGGATACGTATTTGATCTATTACTAGTAATAAGACAAATCTGAAGTAATAATGCTTTGAAAACCCAATTGCATTTTCAGCCTCTATGTTAAAATGCTCTATTCGCTTTTTCTCTAATGTTACATATCTGTCTTATATAAATGCATGTGTAAATTAAGAACAGAAGAGATAATGAGTATAATGCAAGGATTTTCAAGAAATTGTAAGGATCAGTCAGGTTGTGAACATGTGAAATCTCAAAACTGTTCTCTTTTTATAAGATAAATATTTATCTGACTGCTAGAGTACTCCATTCCCTATTCTGTTTATTTCACCTCATTTCTAAAGAGTGAAACAATCATCTTTGTCTTGCTCTTGCTCTGCTAATAGTTGATATGAAGCTGGATCCTTTCAAAAGAGTTACACTCTTATAATAAAAATAGGTAGAGATAGAAACACAAACTCCTGCTCCAGGCTGGTATTTTTGGCTCTGTAGAACACGTTTGAACATGAAGAACCATGTGTCTTCCATTTAACCATCATGTTAATTTAATTTCCCTTGACCTAAGGAGCTGACAGCATTAATCTTCCTTTTTGATTAACTAGATGGAAAACACCTCTTCACATAGTAAGGTGACAGATTTAGATCCAGAGAACAAGTACTGGTGTGTTTAATTTCCTTTCAAATTGAACTGATAAGGTACAGATTATTTAGACCAAAGTTGGAAGTTAATTCTCATTTAGTAGTCATTCAGACACAGACCCTGAACAAAGACTCTACACAATTGACAGATTTTTTAATTGTATTTCCATACATAAGCCAAGCAATTTCCACAGAAAGTGCATGCATACTATATATATTTATATATAAAATATTATACACAAAATAGGTACACAGACTTTGTGTACTCTTAAGACTTTCCTCAGATTTTTTTTTTTTTACAGATAATTTAATAAATGAGACAACTATCAGATTTCTTCTGAATCTAGGTTATTCTTCTCTCATTCTGTGTCACATCTTCCTTAAAGAGGAACAGGCATCTCCAGTGATAAATGTATACCTCTGCCTATGTGAGTTTCAAAACCCTGGATTTGGAATTAAAAAGAGCATGACCTGATCTAGCTTCAGTTAACAATTTGCTGAATGGTCTTCCTTCTCTCCATAATAAAGAGTGTCTCCCATAACATAACATATAAATTAGCAAATGCAATTGAAACAAAAAAAAAAAAGTCTTTTAAATAAAAAGAGAATAAGAATTGCAAGCCTTAACTTATTCATTATCACTCTCCCCCTTCTGTTTAAGCCTCTTTGCTGCAATAATCAAAACTGCAGTTGCTTAGTCACTGATAATCCTACATCATATATTCATTCCGTTATTTTCCTGCAGGCCCTAGAAGTACCTTTTGACCATGATACAGCTTGTCCAGTGATTGACAAGTGTTCTGATAGCTCGTTTCACAGCTTTCTTGCATTTTAGGGGCTGAATTGCTGGAGGCACAAGCTGTGCACAGAGAAAATCAAGCCTTATCAATGCTTCCCAAATTCTTGTTCAGGTTTTTCCTCTTGAGCTTCTGCCTGCCTGTACTGATTTAATTAATGCTTCTATGTCCCTAGGTTACATACCTGCTGACTTTAAATCTGTTGCTATTTATCCATTATTAAAGTAACATTCTATGCCTGATGACTTTGGCTGACAACTATAGAACTACTGCCAAACTCCCATTCCCATCAGAGATCCTTGGAAACAAGGACTTTTTTTTTTTTTTTTTTTTAATAAATGAAAAGGGATAAAATTTATCTTAATAGTTTGAAGTCTGATGTCCTGAAGCTCTTTAGAAGCTAATTAACTTACATTGCATTGCCTTGGATATTGTTGTTTCTCCTTTGATTCATGTCAGTGTTGCACTGGAAAAGAAACTTTTCTAAGAGCCAGTTGACTCTGCTTTTAAGTGTGAGGTTAAGGAATGCAATCGTGGAACTGGTAATATCTTTAGCCTTAAACTTGTTTTTCTTGCTTTGTCCATCTTTGAAGTTTAAACTCACTTCTGTTTTCAGATAAGTCCCTGTTCAGGGGTTGACCACATGTCAGAGTAAAAGGGGACTTGCAGCAAAATCAAGAGGAAAGCCTTACCATCTGTATGAGCTTCCTAATATTGTGGGAGATCCATGGTACAGTCTGATCTGTGACAGGGAAAGCTCATATTCCCTTCTGAATAAAAAACCCTTTGGCTATTGTATATTATGTTAAAACAATGATGTACAATAGTTCTCATTAGCCTCCTTGTAACTCAACAAGCTTAATGACTATTTCCTCCGCACAGTTGTCCACTCTACTTTAACTAGAATGGATTTATCAGTCTTTTGAAATCACAGCTTAGGTTTTCTAAGAGAAGCGGACCTCTGCGTAGTAGATTTAAAACTATTGATGAGTGACTTGCTTCTTTTAGGTAACTCTTCCCGAGGTTGTAGAAGCTGCCTGTAGGCCCTTAGATGTCTGTGGATTATCAGTGGAAAAGCTCTAGACTGGGTTCCTATGGGACTAGTGGGATTGCTTTAGGAGACAGTATGTCCCTCTCTGTTTCCATTTCTGTGTAGCTTTCTTCAGTATTTCCATACTAGCATTTCTGCACTCTTTTTTTTTTTTTTTAATCTTTCTGTAACCTTAAGCTTTAAATTACCTTTTAAAAATACACAAGTTTTCATTTACTGAGCATCACTGTGGATCAGTATAAGGATAATATATGAAATGAGTGGATGTAAAGTTCCATAAAGAATAGTTAATATTATGTTCACAAATTCATCTCAGCCTAAATCCGTTTCAAAATGCTCAGATGACATCAAAGGAAATTAGCAGGAGGTAGATGCAAAACAAGCAAAAAGAGCTTATTCTTCATAGAATACAAAATGTTACAGAATGCCTTTCTGCAGGCTGTTGAGGGTCCTAAACATTTACATGTGTAAAAAGTGACTGGGAAATGTAATGAAAGAAAAATAATCCACTGAGAATTATTAAATAGAAAGATGTCATACTTGGCTCAGGTGATCCTGAAGTGCAGAATGCTGAAAGCCAGAGGAGTGCAAGGGGTAAGTATGTTTCACTTGTTCTTATACTGTTCCCAAAACTGCTCCTACTTCTGAGCTTCTCTCCCCACTGTGAGAAATAAGATTCAGGGTGATCCTGTACTGTTTTTATTTTACTATTTAAGTGCTTTTTTCCCCTTGACACCCTCTCTTTCTGCTGGACTGCTTCAGGATTATCTCCTTGGTTAAACATTTGCTATCTATAATGCTTTAATAACATATTATTCTAGATGCATTCATTCGAATGTTGCTACTCTGTAGATGGCACAGGTGTTTCTGTTGAAATTTTTATGCCTGATTTGATTTAATCTTTTTAACAATGTTTGTCCAAGATTTAACATTTGAATGAATAAAATTAAAATAAACCTCGACATTTGAAAACTAAGTTTGGGAATCCCATCTGCCATAAAATTTCTTCTTTTAAGCACAGCAAGTTTTGAAAGCATTAAAATCCCAAAATTACAACTTTGCTCAGTAAGATTGGCGTCAATTCCTTTTTTTTCTTTTAATGATCTTAGATGTTTTTAAACTCTAATTGTAATTGTATTTATAAGTAGCTTTTATATTTTTGAAGATGACACTATGCAAATAATCTGCTGTGATCAAAATTGTAATGTGTAGAGTCTGAAGTACACTGAATAATTCCTGTAAGTAGTGATATAAAAATGTATTTGGCTTCCTTTTTCTCCACTATATTTGAACAAGTTGTGAAACAGGATCTCAGAAACTTCTAAATAAGTGTTTATTGTCATTACAGAAGGAGGCCATGTCTAGGTTTGAATAATACAAAATGTCATTTCATTTGACAGCTAACAGTGAATCCAGTTTGCCCTACAAATAAAAAAAAAAAACCCAAAACCAATTACAACTGAAGTTTAAAAGAAGTGGAAAAAAGTTAAGCCCAATGTATATTCTACTGTAAATGAAAGCTTTTAGAATCCTTTGATTCTTTTAAAAAGTTTGCTTGTGTTTCAATAAGGTTTGAAAGGCGGCTAGAGCTATATGAGCTCCTTTACTCTTTTATGTACCCTAAATAGGCTACCCTAGTTAAGTGCTAGGCACGCACATGGAGATAGTTTCAGATAGTAGTACTGTTATGTCAGGAGCTGAAGTCAATTGTACATTTATCAAGAAAAAAAAAAAAGCATACAGCCAAATGTTGAATCAAAAGTAATAACTTTTCCTAAAGCAAATGTCCAAGTCTGCCTTTTTTTAATCTGAATTCAGCTCTTTCTCTGGTAAAGGAGGTGGGAGAGTAGTGGGAAAACTGTGACCAGTTCAGCTAGTCTCTAGAAATATAGCTGTGGTGTGGACCTGCAAGATGGCCAATATATCCACTGTTCTGTGTCTGCCACCGCAATCTCCAATATGTTTTTTTTGGGATGGAGTAAAATCTTTCTTGCTCCTTCAGCTTAGTCTTTGCTGCTGTCTTTTGCTATTAATGTTGTCTTAATTTCCATATTGTAGGAAGACTACCTTGATTTGTCTAGAAGAATCCAAACTCCAGCTGTCTGCTCCGTACAGAGATTCTCATTTTGGAGGAAGACAAACAGGATCTTTTTCCTGTTTGTTTTCATTGATAGTTTGCTACATCTATTCTGGGCTTCTCCTTTGTTTTTGCTGTGTCAAATCTTCCATCATCTCTGTACTGCCTACCAGAGAGGAGATTGCCTTCTTATTTCAAGCTGCCTCAGGCCAGATTTTCTGTTGTTGGGGTTTCAGGATGGTCTTTGTGCTGGTTTCTGCCTGTCTTGAGAGTGTAGTGGATCAGGTCCCAGTATGATATGGGAACACAGTTCAGGTAGATCACCTCAAGTATTGGTCTTTTTGCATTTTCAGCAGCTAATTTTTGAAAAGGTTTCAGCGTAATCCTATTGCTCTAGTTTCAGAACAAGGGAATTACACGTTGAACATTGCTACTCACTTGGGTTTGCTCCAAATCAGTGCAACACACTGACAATGGTAGATTAAATTCCCGTCTGTTCCTTGTTACAACTTACAGTTAATAATCAACACGCTGAAGATGCAGCAGACCTGGTTGATGCCTTTTAGCACAAGTGAGCTAGGTATTAGATTTCCCTCAGCACAAAGGGGATATGGATTTGTGAGGGTTCTGCAATTATCTGTCTTCCTAAAAATCACTAGTTCTTCAGATACAGTTTGAAGCAATTTCAAGACTGTAAAAGAGGCTTGGGGTTCCAGTAGCAATAATTCTGGGTGTGAAGACTGAGGCACACTGGCAGAACATAATTGTGAAAGTTTTCTTTCTGCATTGTACTTCACCCTGGCTAGTGTTATAAATCTACTTGTTTAATAATTATTTCTATTCACATATACAATAAAAGGAGGCGTATCTGACTTGATAATTTTCATTTTAAGTGTTCTGGTTTCTAGGTTCAGCTGCTTCCTTTTTCTTCACTTTATCTCTTCATTTATAATCAGGGGAACCTCATTCAAATCCAGCAAGCAAATTACACTGTGGTGTAGCCATGAATAATACCGCTATTTACATACACTTTAGATAGTCCATTTCTTGACAGGAAATGATATTATGTAGATTGATACTGTCTATTCTTTTTTTTTTTAATTCTGACTTGCTATCTATCTTCCTAGACATTTATGAAATATCTATCTACATTGCAACGTTCCATTAAAACTGGAGATGATGTTTTATCCAATGATGTGTATTCTGCTAGTGCTTACAAATGTGGAGAGTGCATACAAACTGCATAAAGTCACTTAAAGAAAGATAAAGAATGGTGAGAGAAAATCATGAAGAACTTTGTGGAAGTGAAAACATTTTATTAAAGGCAACCTTTCATCTGTTAAAAACACAAAACTAATACTGAAACCAAGAGGAATCTCATGTATAAAAGTTCACAGGCTAGTTAGATGGCTGTAAGTCGTTCTTACAGGACTGTTACAACAGGCTGCTTACTTTTATTATTAGTTACAGAGAATAACAAAAAGAAAAAAAATATTTTATGACCTGAGTGAATATGATTTCATTAATTTCAGTTGAGGAAGCTCCCTCCAGGATCAGAATGCAGCTTTTCTTTCAGTTTGGTAGCCATGAAAAAGTTTAAGAGAAATCTCACGCTAAAATGAAGTTTCTTCCTTACACGTTTTTTTTTTTTTTAGCAATATACCCCTTACCATTCATCAGATTTACAGAGAATGAAGAGACTGATCATTTTGAATGTGTTTATGTACAGTGCAGTTCCTTCTCCTGATTAATGCTACAGTAATAATTTTCCCCCGTAAAGGAACAGATATGTACTTCCAATCTGAAAATAGATTTATTTAGATTAAGAAGCTACCACCAGAAAGAAAAAAATCATACAATTGAAAATTATACAGAAACAGGAGCAATATGTCAACAAATTATGAAAATTTATGAACATGTACTAAGTGATCCCACATCGCCTTAAGTTCTCAGGCCTTTCACTGAGTCACTTGTTACCAGTGACTGCTTTTGTTCAGAGAACTGAGATTAGCTATTGATACAGCTTGAAAATAGACTCTTCACTTTACTCTCCCTTTTTGCAGTCAAAAGCTTGCTCTCCCTTTTCCTTACTTTTTTTTTCCTTTTCAAAATATTTATTGAATGATATTTTATTTAAAAAGAAAAAAAAGAGAAAAATAATATTTAGTAATATTGATAAATCTGCAGTTGTCCTACAACTTTGAAGTTTCATTTGATTAGAAGATAGTGTCCACTGGAAAAAGGAAATGATACATGTAGAAATAGAATTATTATGCATTATATTGGAATTAATATGCAAGATAGGATTTCCTACTATATATTACTTTAATACTTTATGTAAATAATTAATAAAATGAATGCAACATCAGATAGTATGGTAGATCACAGAATAAAATAACTCGGGTAATTCTTTTTCTTGAGGTTAGAACCGTGATTGTAACACAAGCAACTTGCTACAGAAGTCAATATTGGGCAAAACAACTCTACCAGAAACTGAGCTCAACATGCAGACAGCAGTTTGTTGTATTGTGTTAAATAATCCAGCAAATTCAGATGCTATCCTTTTGATTTAAACAGCTCCACATATTTCCAAAAGTATTTTCTCAGCTAGAGTCCAGTGCCGTAAGATGCTTAAGAACATGTTTAGCTTTGAGGCCAGAGCCCCTGCCCCTAACTATCAGATAACTGCTGGATGTTATAAGGCATGTGCTTAAATGCCTTGCTGAGTAAGAGTCATCAGATGTGAGCTAATCCTTATGGAGGTCAGTAGGAAAGTATCTCTAAGGATTACATTTGGGCATGATGCTGCCTATTCTTGAAATAAATACCTCTGAAATGATCCTGTTGGTATCAACAGTGAAGCATTTCACTAGGTTTCTCCAGAATTTACAATGCTTTTAAAAATATTAATCCAATTTATACTTCTAGCAATCTGTTTCTCTTCTCTTCTTTCTCATTGCATATAAACTTTTAAAATTATGATTACCAGCATTATCCAGCAAATATCACCCATTTTTATGTGAAATAGCTGAATCATTGTTTTACATTTGCATCTATAAATATTAAGTGACCAATTCTGTAGTGTAATGAGATCAACAAGCTATCTCTAAGTTCCAGAGTAACTTGTAGGCATGCTTTTTGTATTTTATATATAATTGTATTCAACCAGTGTTGAATGGAGTGTTTAGGGAGTATGGTTGTCTATGGATGGTAATAATAATAATACAAAATAAAAATAAATAGGGCATTTCTTTGGCATATATAGGAGTTTTTCCCACAATCTGTCAAGGGAGATGGATTCTCACCAGTACAAATGAGAATAAAAGTCCTTAAACAGAACTGATCCTTTTTCAACACACCTCACAATGCTCTGCTATTGGTTTACAAAACTAAAGACAATGATTCTCATACAAACAACAAGGCATAACAGCATCAAAGCAAGCACTGACAGCAGACAGAAAATTAATAGCCAAAACTTCCATGAAGTTCTAGACTAGGTACTTATTTTCAGATACACATTTGCAGTCACATCTCTAGTTTGTATTATTTAAGCCAAAGTATTTCACATTTAAAAGAAGAAAACAGTTCATCCTAGAAAAAAAAAAAGTATTTTTTAATTTTTTGGAAAAGACTTTAAGGGATAAAATTAAAATAATCACAGCTGCTGCTAATTTGAGTTTCCTAATGTGGTCCTCATTTTCTAATGGTGAACTCATTGTGAAAAGAATTAACGCGCTTGGTTTTTTTCTGTTGCAAATATGAGGTACTTGCAATTAGATTTTTAAACAGTTTTTCTATTTCATCCATAAAAATATATACAGGCATGCTTTTAAGTATGGCTTTGGGCTATGCTTTTGCATGCACATCTGTACTGTTGATATAAATTCAACTTACATTTATTTTATAGTGCTTTTCTCTGTAGTGGGTTAAAGCAATAGCCTGGATCACAGAGTTTCTTGAAAGAGGAAAGTCTCTTCTGTCACTGGTTTTTACGGATGTGTCTGCTGCAGTCAGGGGTCTGATGTAGACAGCAGCCCAGAACTCAAAACCAGCCCCAAAAAGTACATACTTGCAAAATTAACCCTCGGAGGGTTACCCTCAGAGCACAGTGAGCTCTGTGCTGTTGCATGTGGACAACTAACAAATCCCAAACTAGTTGTTTTAAATATCTTACTGGCATGTACTGTTGTAAGAGTGGTTACAGTGGTAATTATTAAGAATTTTCACACATGTATTATGATCCTGGCTTAGAAAATTGGAAGAGAAAGACTTTAGGCCACCTTTCTTTATTCTGCCCTTTGTAGGGTGATGGCAACATTTCCTCAAATATAATTTAGAACTGTTTTTAAATTACAGATGTAGCAGTGCATCCATGTAATCTTTCTCAGAGGAGTCTTTGCTTGAGTAGATGAGTCCATCCTCTGTGCTATCAAAAGAATGGGAGGTTACACTTTAAGTTACTCAGTTATGCTTGGAATGTATCTTTTGTTCATGGGATTTGTTTTTGTGTGATTTCTACATGCCAGAGCTGTAGGTTTTTGTGTTTATGACATTGTTACAGTCTGGCTAATTTATTCTCCAGTCCTCCTCTTTCCATAATTTTCTTTTTGTCTGGGAAAGCCCACTGATTTAAGTAATGAATCTAGTACTGATTTCTGAACAGCTGCTAATAATAAGAAAATTGTCTTGATGGTTATTCTCAAGTCTGGAGAATGAGCATGCAAGCAAGTTGCTCGGTGGTGGTTTTTTTTTTTTTACTTCCCAGGATGTTTGGCTTGTTTGGAGAGCTCTCATGTCAAATCCCTTTTATCTGTAATTACAAAGCATTATGATTTCATCTTGGTGCTAAGGGACAGCAAATGACTGCAGGGAATACTGGAAGCACATTTATTTATCTTAAGGCCAACTTTTGGTCACAGTGACATCATTGCCTAAATTCTCAGTTAATTTATCTGTTTGGAGCTTTAACTCTGTACATGCTTCCCAGGACTGACTAGAGTTTGTATATGAACTCTACTGGGAGTAATTGGGAATATATTCCTTTCCTTTCTCACTTAAATAGCATGGACTAGACTATTTGTACTAGGGAGCTGACAGTCAAATTACAGATAGATTATTTTTATCCCCACTTTTTAAATGAACTAATACCACAAAGAAGGAACTGGTTCATCCTAAATGGTGTAGAAAGTCCATTTCAGACCAGGAAATGAAACCTATGCTTTTTGGAAGCCCAATCTTACTTCTTGGTTCAAAAACTTACTACCTCCCTTCTGTACTCTTCTACCTTTTCAAATACTTTCTTGGAATTCAGAAGCATGATTTATGCAGATTGTAGTTGTAAGCTGGCTTGTAGAGGCAAGTTCTTTCCTTACCTCTGAGATCCTATCATCTGTGCGGGATGTTATATTGGAGATCAGGATTTTGACCTTTTAAAGACTGTGGCTGACTGCCAGGTAAGGACATGGAATAGAAGAGCTACTGTCAAATGTACAAATGAAGTTGATACTGGTAATACATAAGACAGTCAAAATAGTTTGTGCCTTAGGATTCTTTGTTTCCAGCCAGTCTGTAGCATGTCTGAATATATGCGCTTTTCACTACTGTGTAAGTCTATCTAGGGAACACTATGCACTGCTTTGCAATTGCAGCGTAACAACACTGAATTTTGGGGAAGTCTCAGATACCTTTATGCTACTAATTATGCAGCTTTCATCTGCTGCTAACTGATAAAAGGAATGTAAGAAAAACCTCGTTCCTAGGGGAACAGACTTTTTGTCCCATCTTTGCTGTGAGCCTTGAAGAAAAAAAATAATGGAAGACTTGTAATGGACTTTCAAAGATCATCTAGTCCATCTTTCTTCTTCAAGAAGGGTTCAACAATGTCTAAATCATTCTTGACAGAATCGGTTCAATGTTTCTTTAAAATCATTTAGCAATGGAAACTCCACAGCCTCTGTATATAATCCATTTCACTGCTTGTCATTCCACGCCATTCAAAAGGTTTTTCTTTTAATGCTTGGCTAGATTGTCCTTAGACCAACTAGATTATTTTCCTGTCTCCAGTGGGGGTGTATTATATATTCTTCTGTCTCTCCATAGCTGTTTTTCTCTAGAATAACAGGAAGAAATACTCTCTAAAATAATGAAGTCTTATTTAATCTTGGCTTTTGCTCTCTTCTTTGTAATTTCTAACCATTGCTGTTTCTTGGTTTTAGAGTTCATTTATACATTTCTGGATGCTATTTCAGTTAAAGCCTTACCCATATTAATAGAAGAATTATATTGTTTATCTTCTATATGACATTGGAACTCAAAAATACATTTTGCAGAAAATTTTCCTAGTCCATCATTTCCTACCTTGTCTGTTTTTCGCGTCCTTATGTTAGTAGCACTTTGCAAATGCTGTTGCTGATCTGCAGTGGTCTGAAATAGCTTGGATCATGAAGACAGTTTGAATTCCAGTCACATCTTATGAGCACTTGCACTCCAAAATTGTTCCTTTCTGCAAGTGTACTCTGTAGTCTGTCCTCTAAGTCATGACTGAAAATGCTCACTGGTCCTGAACCTCTGGAGAATCTTAATCAATGCAACATTTTTGTTTTCTTGATTGCTCTTATTTCAATGTGGGAGTTTGCACCCATTTTACTGTAGTTCCACGTAGACAAGTTGTGAGGGGGAAAAAGTATTTTGGGGAGGACTACAGGGCTGCTGGAGACTTAGGTGCAGAATCTTCCCCTGTTATGCCATGAAGTCCCCTTCTGTTCCCGCTGAGAGTCTTTCCTTCTCTTTCCCTTCATACTTCTGAAATAAGTTTGTGATTTTTTTTTTTACTTTCCTGCATCACTTATTTAATCTGTGAAATGAGCTAAAGATAATATGAAAGTTAGATCCCTCTCTGTATGTCTGAAGCCTCTTTCCTCACCAATATTTCGATCCCCCTTTTGGCTTCACGTTTGCACTATTCTCACAAATGCTGTGATCCAAATAGCAGAACTCTGAAATTGCTGTTGGAGTCTCTGCCACCTTGTATTAGGATAATGCTGAAGTCCATTGGGATAAATGATCAAAACCAGATTCTCTAAGGAGTAGCAGAAGGACATCAGCATTTTAGAGCACAGTAACATCCTAGGGAGGAAAGACTTGGCTGAATATAATTAGAATTCTGGGTGCAATTACTGACTTTGCTGTGGTGTAAATAGAGCAAATCCTTGAAACTCATTCAATGTTAGTTTCTGTCTGTTAGGTAATTCTACTTCAAATACAAGATCTTTGGAGAAGGGACTGCATTTCTAAAGTATACATAGTTCAAGCAGCTTTATGCTGCCATCTAAACCATGATTTATTGACTATGTGTTGTCTTCTTAAAAAAATAAATAAATCCTCTGTGTTTGTTAAATATCAATGGGCCAGTATCAACACCAATGTTTATATATGTCACTCCTTGTCTGCATTGCCAGTGGCATAAGCAGAGAAGCTGAAGTCTTGGAGAATAGCCTAGGTTGGAAGGGATGTTAAAAGGCCATCTGGTCCAACCTTTAACGGGAAAAGGAGCCTAGATGAGATTATCTAACATCCTGTCCATTCACATCTTGAAAAAATCCAGTGGTAGAGGTTGTTCCATTAATTGATTGTTCTCACTATAAAAAAAAAAATAAATTATTATATTGACATGAAACCTCTCCTGGTACAAGTTGTACCCTACTGCCCCTTGTCTTCTCCATGGGGCTCCACGTGAAGAGAGAGCCTCCATCCTCTTTGTAGCCACCTTTAAAGTACTGGAATACTATGATGAGGTCCTCTGTGAGCCTTCAGGGGGAGAATCACCTCCCTTGACCTGCTGGTCACGCTTCTTTTGATGCAGCCCAGGATGCGGTTGGCTTTCTGGGCTGCAAGCCCACATTGCTGGCATTTAACCCACTTTTCCCAATTTTTTTTTTTATGAAAACATGACATAAGCCAGAATCATGCATCTTGATAAAGTGTGTGATATCTACTGCTACTTGCTATTGTTTTGATTGGAAACTTTACCATTAGAAATGACTTTTAGGACGTCAGTGGATGAATTCAGGACTGAAATCTGCTGCACCTCTGATCAAGGTGTTCCAGGAGATACTTTCTGTGCACCAACAGAATGCCAAAAGTGCCTTCCCTGCTAGCACCTCAGTCAGTCTGAAGTTTTGGATGAGAAACCTATAAAACAGCTTTCTGGCAATTCTTCCTCCTGTTGTTGAAAGGATGAGATGGAAACAGATGAGAGCAAACGGCTCCTTTCTCTATCAGAGCTTCAAGCCTTATATACAGGAATAAGCACAAGGGGTATTAGGATTCTCTGTGAGTGTGAAAGTCTCCCAAGGGAAACAGGCATATCATACAGCTTGGGAGATTGTACAGCTTGAAAAAAGTAGAAAACGTGATATGGAATAGTATACTAGGAGATAAGGTGCTTTTTATTTGCATCTCTGCTTCAGGGGTTGAATTGGCAGCAAATTCAAAAACCTTTACTAGGCAACAGAAAAGATAAAGAAATATAGTATATGCATGGCAGGGCTTTGGCAGGAGGGAGCGTATGTCCTAAGTGGATAATAGAAGCAGCTCTTGGGATTAATGTAGAGCATGCACTTTCCGAATGCTTTTTTCTAAAGATCTCATGCTATGTCAGTTTTTTTCAGTCTTTATGGACAATGGTTTTTTGACCTCTAGTTAAAATGCCTTTAAATAGAGTTCTCCAAGAGAAGCCTCTACACTGTGTTATTTTTCTGGCATTCATTATTGTGTAACATATGGATATGTCCCTCTGCGGAGGTTGTGTTGTCTGTCTCAGCTGCTATTCCACATTGATAAAAATACTGGTTCTCTTCTCACTTGTATATATTAACAGCTTGAGTGTAAGCGAACGTATATGCCACAGGTTCTGGAGACTTATGATCTCCAAGAGGGAAAAAATACCTCTGTTTATTATAGTATCTCTCATGTGGTTCCCTTGAGCAGCTGACAAAGGGGAAATTAGCAGATGGTGTAAAATTTCTGTAGTTATTAACAGGCAGCACTACCAGTTCTATATGTTTTGTCTTTACTGCAGCCTTTATCAGCTCTTAAGTTTTGTAACCTTTCTCTTGATCTAGTGGACATTTTTGATAATCTGTCTTTTCCTCAGTTTTCTGTTTGTGGACAGGAGTATGGTGATTCTGATATTAACAAACCCTAAATCTGCCAGCCAAACCAAAACAACCAACCAAACCCCAAAGCCAAAGCAGAGGAGAGAGGAAAAAATAACATTATATCTTTATAGAGTAATGCTGTCTGTCTGCTTCAACATATTAATGCAAGCTTGCTTCTGTTAATCGTAGTAATATACTCTCTGGCTAGCATTCTGTAATGCTGACAGTGGTAACAGGAGGTGTTGCACACCATGCTGTCTTGCCTGTGTTTGTCTCTTTTTTTTTTTTTTTTTTTTTTTTTTTTTTTTTTTTTTTTTCCTCTTGTTTTGTTATCTATATATATGTATATAAAGTGCAATACATGTTCCTCCCATTTTGAGAAAAGACAATAGAAAAGAGTTTTCAAGGCTGCTGAATTACTGTACTATTTTACAAATAATAGCTATGCAGTTTTGTATCTCATTTTTCTGACATTGTGGCCCATCCTACAAGGTCACAGTTGAAGAGTAAACAAATATAATAGAACACACTGGAAAGTCATTATTGGAAAGTCAACTTCATCTTTCCCTGAAGTTGATTAAATGCAGTGGCTGCACTTCAACCTGTGTAGTACTTTTGTATGAGCAAGTATTATTACACAGTGGTTGTGGCTGTAAATGGGAATGGGGTTCAAGCTGGTAAAAGAATCGATATTATCTCTTAAGTGTAGTGTCCCTTCTCTTCCACCTGTTCACTCACACTCCACATAGACACAATCTTCTTGGAAATATATGTGTATTCTCTACCTGTTATGAAAAGAAATGTGTTTAAAATGGCAGAACAGATTTTGTAGTGTATATAGGAGCTTTTCAAAAAGTAAATTTTTCTATTGCTAACCTGTCAAGGCAGTGCAACCCCAAAGATAACTGAACTGTGATTATCAGTGAATTTGGGGGGTGATAAAAAAGGCATTTCCGACTGGATACTCGTCTAACACTGCTGTCTTTGGAGAATGATATCTCACCTAATAATACCATAAATCAATAATAAAATAAATTGTACACAGTGAAGTAACAGTATGAGGAATACCAGTATTTAGTGTGTTTCTCATTTTGTGTAGACACATGAAAAATATCTTAATAGGCAAGCAGCCAAATATTAAATAAAAGTTAAAAAAGCTAGAGTGTCTAAGGCAGGAGTTACTAAGAAGTTAAGCAGCAAATCACAAGGGAATTGGAACTGTGACCCAAAATGTGATACATTTTGATGCTGTTTGTGGAAAGTGTTAAGTTTTATACCTGCACTTTGAGTTTATGCAGACATCAGTATCCTAATGTTTGTAGTATCTGTCTTTCATCAGAACTTTGAATGTGCACATTGAAGCCAAACAACAGCCTGAGACTGGTGTCTTCCCTAGTCATTATGAGTTGTGTCAAAGTTACAAGACAACCAGGTAGATGAGATCCTGGCAAGTTAATTACATTTTGCTACAAGGCAATTTTACATCTGTTATTTTGTTGAACTGCAGTCTCAGCAGTGACTGAGTCCAGGAGATCTGTGCAATCCTGCTGCATTTCCTTTCTCTTACTATTTTGTTGGTGTCAGATTGGAAAAAAAAAATCACTTATAGTGAAGCCTAAAATATTTTGCATATCAAAGAGTGAATGTGTGTTGTCTGTGGGTTTTGGTCTTCTGTGCACTGACAAGCCTACCACTAACTCAGCAGTACAGGATGAGGGCCTTTGCTATTGGAGTTGTGCTGTACAATGTTGTATCTCTTGCTGTGTTCAACAGGGCGTCTTTGTTATGAGCACTCATAGCCTTGTGCTTTTTAGATGCATGTCTTAGAAAAAAACCCAAACTCACTGTTAGCAAAAATCAGAACAGTTTGCTCTGCATAGGCAGACTTATGCATGGTCTTGTGCATAATAGCACACACAAGCTGTCTCTGCCTTAATGGATCCTGTCAAGTTGCTCTCTGTCATTCTCAGTATTACCATTCCCCAAGCAGTAATGGTAAAATACATTACAGCCTTAAAGGACAATTTTTATCCCTAAAGTTTAGACTGTCTCTTCTTTAGAATGTCATGTTCTTTAGTATTTCATTTTCAAAAGCACTAAAGTAAATGGGGGATATAGAGCCCATCTTCAAAAGTGATATAAGGCCCCTAAAATGTACTGAGGCAGTTAGGTGGGTTTTCCAAATCAGTGTTACCCTTTGGTGCTGTTTCAAACACAAATGGTTTAGGCAGTCAGGTACCAAAGGTCAAGCAACTGATGTGGAAATTCTTGTAAAATGTGTGTGTTCATACACACGTGTACACAGAGACAGAAGATTTTTTCTGAGGCTGCTACATCGGTATGGAAGCTGAGAGCCCAAATGAGGTGCTGGGAGTGAGGGGATGCTCAGGAAAACTGCAGGAGTTCATTGGAGAATGTAAGTTTTGAAAATACCACACAGTTCTCCTGACCACTTCAAATGCATAGTTGAAAGTAGCCACCAAACTATGGCAATGCTGGTACTGATGCCACAGTAACCCAGTCTATCTTTGTGCTTTTCAGCTGTGTGATTTTTATTTTATTTTTTTTTGATTCCTAGTTTGTGAGGGAGTCAATGGGATATCTTTGTGCTCAGTAGTTGGTGCTGTCCCCTGCAGAGCGTGTATGAAAAAATCCTTATTGAAGTATAATACTACCTCAAAAAGAGAGAGAAATGTAGGCATCCTTGAGCTCTCTCATTGCCCCTGTAAGGACATAGCAAAATGTAGTTTCTCTTCACCTATGGCAGGGAAAAAGAGCACAATTATGATATATTTGCAATGTTTCTGTTGCTTAAAGAAATAGTAAGTAGAGGTAAAGTGCTCTTTCCCTTGGGGACCAATTACTTCAGGGAATTATATACACTAGCATTGGCAAAAGTCTCTCAAATAATAACTACTGTGATCAAAATGTTAGTGTAAGCCCAAATACCAGAGAGTGAAAATGAGGCAGACAGCTGCATGCCATAAAAAGAACGTGCTTCTGCTCAGGGAGTGTTAGTGACTCCACTGACACACCTGCTAGGTAGGACTTCTTTCCTTGACAAAATAACCCTGTCAATGACCACTGAAAAGGCTTGTGATTATTCCCATTTTTCAGTTCTAGTTTGTAGCCGAACCTCAGATTGAGCAGCAGCACTGCCTGACATTCTCCCTTGATTTGAAATAATCACAGTTGATAGCCTATTGTACACCCGGCTTTATTTATTGTGAGGGATGCACACAGCGCTTGGTGTGCAGGTTCAGAAGATGAACTCTGCCAGTGCTACATCAACCCCTGTTAACAAGCAGCGATGCCTCTTACAGTTTAAACACAGACGAAGTTGCTAAGTGAAGGAAGCTAGCATTAACTTAAACAGACAAGGTGCACCTGTGTGTATAACAGCGTGAGTGTATTGTTAAAGCCTTGGACATAAAAATGAATTCTGCCTTTACTAAAAAAGGCAGAATTATTCTGCAGAGAAGGATGGATGCAAAGAGCCTCTTCATGCATACATGAAGGACAAGACTTGCTCTAACATGGCTTCATGCGCTTAGGTGCAAGTAGCATCTCATTCTTTTCTCAAATGTGAAATCAGAGCAGTGTGATAGATTGGGGTTCTAGACCTCTCGGCCTCAGGTAAGCTTGAATCCGTAGCTTCTGCTTCCCAGAAAGGGACTTTAAGCTCTGAAGGTGAAAAATGAAATGAAACTGGAGAGAACAGCTTGCTCTTGCGGCAACACCATTATCTTGCCAGAAGATCAGTCCCGGGATGAGGAGGGCCTATGCGGGGAGCCCAGGCCTGTTCAGGCATTGTTTATTTGGCAGATTCTGACATAGGAAGAATCCCCAGAACTAGGGTTAGAGTTGATTTTCTTCCAGTGTCAAAAAGTAATTTGTTGTCACTGGTGACCAATACATGTCTTACGTTTTGCTAACCTAGTAGGGCCAGCACAGCTGAATGAGGTGTGTTGGATTCTTCATGGTGCATCTTCTGCAGAAGTGTTTACTAGGTCCAGTCAGATCCATTTTTCTGACAGCAGCTTTTGTGCAGATATAGGATATAACCAGTATCCTAATTTGGTCCTGATTTTTATTAATGCAGCTGGATGGGAAGGAAAGGCCTGGTTTAACTCTTATGTTCCAGATTAAGTTGGTTGGTATGAGGACACATCTTACAGGCTGAGCAAATTTGAGTCTGAAAATCTCTAAAGAGAGATTGAAGAAGAATTGTTTTTGACAGCCACTTTTCAAATTAGATCTGTATGTTGGTGTTTACATTGAAAGCTTTCCCCTGGAGTTTTAGCTGTAAGAGCATTTCCTGACTCTTTTTTTTTTTTTTTCATCTGTAGGCTGAGATTAATGTGTTATTATGTCACATTTTTCAAATGAATTGATTTAGTTTATCTTCCCTCATTAGTCACACTCATGTGCCGTTGCCCTCCTAAGCGTGGTCCTACACTATGTATACCAGGAGAGCAAGCTGGGCTGATTGTGCAGTTTGCTAGAGCAGAGCACAAGTGCTACAAGAGGTGCCCTCTGTGAGTAATAACCCAAGCTGCCAATGACAAATTCACGTTGCACAGTCTCTTTCTTCATCTCTTCTCGTGTCACCCCTTGATGTTAAGCCTGTTGTTGAGAAAACACTACTTATGTCTTGGGCAAACACCTAGAGATAAGCTTGAGTTTGAATCCTAAGCTGTCAGGTTAGACTTCTGCACTCTTCTATGGGCAACTTAGTGGGAATTACAGAATATGGTATGAAGGATCACCTTGTATGTCTCCCTTCTTCATGTGGGCAGCAGCTGGACGGTGGTCAGAACCTAACAGGAACATAATGTAAATGTAATGCACATCTTGTAAACCCGGACAGTGTCATGACCCCAGGTGACTTTTGGAATAATGCCATTATATGCTATATCTGCCAAACTACTGGTAAATTGATAATTTTATCTACGATTAGAAAACCTCAGATCTTGTTCTCCCAAACCAGTCTCATTTCTAGAGGACTAGTTACCAGGAATTTTGAGTTTTACCCCTTTAGGACTTTGTTATTGAACTAATATAGGGAGGTTTTTAATTTTTTTTTTTTTTTAATTGGGATTTTCTATGTATCCTGGAAGCTATTTCTTACAGATCATGTAATGGTATTTTAGAAGCAACACATAGAGCAAGTTGCTGTATAACTTGAAATGAACAGGACTGACTTTCATTCAATCCTATTTGAATAAAACCAGCTTTCATACCGAAGCTAGCATGGCATCTCTACTACTACATATGTATTATATTAATGCTGAAATACATGACAAAATTTAGATAAAGTCATATATAATCAATAGAAACAATAATTTTACTTTCCCATTCATAAAATATCAATGCTCACTTTTTAGTCATGTGGTACTCCTATTTTTCTATCCTATTTTCACATTGTCAGGTCTAGGTGATATATGAGATGATATAGTCTAATATAATAATGTTTCCTGTTATAACTGGTTTTAGCAAAATAAAATTATCCAAGCCAAATAGAAAGATGATATAATTACAGTAAAGACTATATTTATCACTTGAAGTCCTTCATGTATTCAAGTCTAGAGACCAGGATTAAATAAAATGCGTAGGATTGTGTGCAAAAGGGACTTGTGGCCTAGGGTTATTTATTTAGTACCCAAAATTCAATAACCATTCTATAAGAACAGAGCAAAGCATGAATCTTTTCCTAGATCTATTAAAATATGAAGTCTGAGTACTGGACACACTTTGTAAGTAGTATGGAATGTCATGAGACCTAATCCTCTATTTATATAAGTCACCACATCTTCAGTTTGTGTAAGATCACACTCAAAAGATTTAGTAATAAGAACAGGGTCAAGGAGTCTAAAACAGATAACCTTTAGACTTTTACACTCCATAGCTCTGTATATGGACCGTCTTTATTTTTTGGCACACATTTTTGTAGTGCAGTGCATCTGTGTTAATATCAAAGAACTTTATGTAAGAAATGCTTATGGTGACAAAAGATTCAGGCTAACATAAGAGAAAAAAACATGCAGAGACACAAAATCAGATGCAGGGTTTTGTTGGAGGGTTTTTTTTTTCATGTTATCTGGAAGAATGAAAGCCTACACGGAGGCTCTTCCACTAGTGAAGCAGTTGTCCTTTTTGTCTTCCGTGATTCCAGTAGGAATTGGCTGATGGAAACAGCGTGTGAATTAGATGGGTTGGTGGAGTGGTAACAGTAAGTTGTGTTTACCGCAGTTTAGACTTGCATTCCACTGGGCTCCCCAGGCTTCTCTGTGGGTCACAGGGCTGCCCAGCATTTTTCTGGCACTGTGGCCGCACTCCATATGTTTCTCCTGAGCCCCCTGGCAGAATGGAGTTGTTTCTGTAGTTGTGCCTGAGACAGGGAAATGCTCCTGTAACCAGAAGTGGGGCTTTTACGAACTATTTCATAGCACTGATAAAGGCATATAATGAAAATGAGACTTTTTACTACTGTTCAAAATGGCTAAGTCTAGTCACTTCTGAATTGATATTTTCCATCTGATGATGTGTCATGGCTTCCTAGGAATCATAAATTGTCTAAAGAATTTGCACCATGTCATGCACTAATTTGATTCTGAAGCAAGGTATCCTGATTCTTCCTTTCTTCTTCTGAATTTCATTTGATGTCATTGCAGCAAAGCAAAGAGAAGCAGCTACCCAAACACTCTCCTTTTCTAAGGTTCTGTCCATTGTCAGGTCACGAGCCATTAGTGGTACTAAAAGCCTGTAAAGGACTTTCTATTCCAGTAGACTTGGTACACAGATGTGTGTACAGGTTTTTCTGTAATGAACATATACAAATTTTGAAGCAATATACAGCAGTGTTTTATCTGTTCTTAGTGGGTAGTTCCAGTCCTGGGATGTGGCTGAAGCTTACTGCAAAACTCCCACGCATACATGAGGACCAGGATCTAGCTCTGTACATGCTTACTTTTTTTTTTTTTTTCTTTTCTTTTCTTTCCTTAAAACTGTAATTAGCTGATCAAGTAAGACAAGCTGTGTGTAGTGCTTGGAGGCTTAGAGGGCACATGGAGCTTTGCAAGCCTGCATACCTTGTGTTCATTATGTTACGTTGCATGTACCAGGCATTGCGTGTATGTAACACATACAACATCCAGCTGCTTTCTAAAGAACCTCTTGGTCACAAGGCTACCAATGGCAGAGTCAAATCATCGTTTGTGTTGAGATGAACCCCACTGGCTGCAGTGGGAGGCTCCAGAAGTTCAGTTAATACTCAGAAATAGGCCCAATTATACAAGTTCAGGAATGAGCCAGCAAGTTGGATTCACATAGAATCAGTTTTATTGCCAGGTAAGAAATTCATATTAATATAGTGAATACATATGTTTACAAATAAACATTCTTAAAAAACAAACAAACATTTTATTGTAGGAAGTATTATTGGTATCATAAACTCTGTAGTTAACAAGAATTAACACAGGTTTACTTACGGAACATACAGTTACTAAAATATTTCCACATAAAATATGCTCAAGTTACACGAAACCTGTGTGAATTAGAGTGCAGCTGTAATGTGTATCTAAAGCATATGGATTAACAGCAACATTCCATAAAGGGTCAAATAAAGTCAGCCAGTTGTGAAGGCAATAAAGATTAAAGGAATGAAAGTAAGAGAGTGGAGAATCTGGGTTGTGTGCAAATTATTTGTCCCGTGGGCTTTGTCCACTTCTGATAAAACATATGATCATACGATTTAGCAGCACACTTATGGAGAGAAGCCAGTGCTCTCAGGATGCAAATCAATCTCAATATAGCTAAAAAAATGGTCTCTCCATTTAACAACATTTCAAATTCTTAGCCCTTGCATCCTTGACTAAGAAGCAGCACTACCAGTCAGTGGAGTACAGTAAGAAACACCACTTGCAATTCTTCTTACAACATAACAGTTCCCACTCCTCCCTGCATACTCTTCCAAAACTAATCTCCAGAAGAATTGACAGTTGGTGAGAACGCAACTGTAGTAAGTCAGTTAGGATTTAGCTAAATGGGCAGGAATTTAAGTGAAAAACTGACTGTGTTGCCTGCCTTCAGGCTGTTGCAGCACCGCCATCCCGTCCTAACGGAACTGTTTATCTTTTTGTGGATGTGCCGAAGCCTTTACAGGCCCAGGACTGCCGGTCTACTACCAGTGCCCAATTCAAGAGTGGTTTTACTCATACGAATGAGCATGCTGCTCATCAGAAACACAGTCAAGACCACGAGTCCAATTGTTTGTTTAATTTAAACCCAGATCTCTCTAACATTTGAGGCTAGTCCATTAGCCTCTTCCACCAAATAGTCCACCAAGGGGGAACGCCACTATAGAAAGCCAAACGATAGAGACAGTATACCATATAACATTTAGTTGAACTACGAAGAACTACCATGGCTAAAAGCAAATACAAAATGAGAGACTAAAGGGAAAAAGTTTAAATTGGGAAAATGGAGAGGCTAACTAAATAGTCTTGACTGTGCAACCACTGCATGGAGATGTAGTCCAGTTTCCCTTTGGGACAAACAGAGGAGGCTGAGCAGGGCGGAACCCTTGTCATCCTTAGCAAAACATGAGGAAATAGCTTAAAGGAACAGAGGGGTCACTTTGAGAAACAAGACTGTCATTGAACAATAGTAATACAGTAAAGGCACCACCCACGCTTGATTTCAGTCTGAAGCAGTTGAAGATAGGCAAAACATTTAGGTGAAGAAAACATCCTGACAGTCTGCAAAGTGAGAATTGTTACCATCTGCCCGAAAACAGGAGGACTGAGAGGGAATATTCTGATGCCCTTTTTCCCCCAGCAGCTTTCTGTGTCGTATGATATGTCTCTTCTTATTTTGGAGGTTTCCAAAATTTCAAATCAAACGAAGTAAACGGAAATAAAATCTTCTGTTGTTTGTTATCATCCTGCAGAAGTCTCTACCAGCCACAAATGTCCCATATACTCTTAATCATAACAGTCTTCATAAATTCCTTGTGAAAGTCTGTCCCTTATTGTATATATATTTTTTGCGCTTTCTATGGGATGGTGTGAAAGTACAATAATAAATGTTACAGGTTGTACCAAGATGTTTGCTCTTGGCTTTTCACAGGTCTAGTGATTATTAATAGGTTTTGTACAAAATTCCTTTCTGAAATAATATATTACAATATATTGTTCTCTCTTTCTTCCTCTTTCTCAAGGCAGGAATGTAGTGTAAATGTTTAAGCAGACATAAAGTTTCTCTAGATTGTGCTACTTCTCATCATGGATTTTAGTTTCAAGTAAAAAAAATTAGTCACAAGGATGTGTTCCATTGTGAAATACAAATGGAGTTTACAATTCAACCTTCAGTGTGTATTGCTGAATGGTATTAACCCACTCTTCGGCCTACAGTTGGCTGGATACCAAGAGTGTCCCGGTGGAAGTTCCTTCCTTCCTTCTGTTTCCTTTTCTTAAAATTTATTTTATATATTTAAATTTATTTTTTGCCTTTCAGTTCAGTGTTTGTGTTGTGTGTGTATTTGCGTGTGGTTTTTAAAGTATTTCATTTAAAAAAAAAAAAAAGGAAAACAAACTCAAACAGTTACTTCTGTCTTGCTGTTAGTTATGAAATATGGCTGTGGGCCCAAATAGTGCTGGCTCCGGGTTGTCAGTGGGTCGCTTAACGTTGGGTCTCCCATGCCGTGCTTCCCCTTGTTGGTGTATGCTTGCCGTCTAAGAGACTGGTCGTTGGGATCCCAGGTCTTGTAGTGGGAATTGTAACCTAATGGGTGTGTGTGTATCTTTGCCATTTTGGATTTCTGCCCGTTCTGTTTGGTTAGGCCGCTGTCGATGGTGTAAGCTCTCTCTTCATCTAGGCGCACTGGATGGAGTGGCAGGCTCCCCTTGGCAGCCAGTTCTGCAAGATGTCGGCGTTTGGTGTAGAAGTCATCGTTGACTTTGTCAGCTATTTGGATTTAAAAGGGGGAGGGGACAAAACAATCAGTTGGATACAAGAAAAATGTTAGTTTACAGTAGGCCATGCACAGTTACACCTGTTGACCAGATAGAATTACAGACACATCAGCAGGAGACATCCATGCCACCTTCCATCCTTTATTTTCTCTCTGTAGTGTATTTTTGCGTGTCATTATGCTAGGCTTTTCATATATGCAGACAAAACCATCTTGTCCTTCAACAAAAGACTGTTCCTGCCCCAAATCACTCAGCTTGTGCTGATATTTACATTATGGGGGCAGGGCCTATGAATCTTAGCACTGTTCATCTCACATAGCATAGGAACTTTAGGAAGTGTTTGGAAGGATACAGACTTTCTTGGAAATACGGGGGCACCTTGGGATGCCCTGCTGTATGAGAGCACATCCCTTTAAATGCCAAGTGTCATGTGGATGTTTAACCAAGCCAGTTGTAAGGTGCAATGGTGTACGAGGTGGACCCATTTCTGCTGAATAATGCCTTAGGGCAAAATGAAGAATGGCATCTGTTCTTCTAAATGATTGGAAGTTCACTAATGCTTTATGGGGCTGAAAATACTTGGGTTTCTGAAGGTTAGGTATTTACCCTGTGATTTTACAGACAATGAAAATCCTGAATTCTAGGTTCTGACAATCATTTTCTGGGGCCAGTGCCACTAAGAAATACAGCAACGGTCCTGCCAACAAGTACTGCATTCTAGTTCTCAGATTAGGATTTTGCCCTCTGCGATTTCCTGGACAAGTGTCTTCCAGTGCATGCTTTTGCTCAAGTCTGTTTGTTGTTACTGCTGGCATTTATCTGGCCTTGCTTAGAAGAATTAACCATGCTCAGGAAGCTGAAGCATTGTGCAGCAGTCCAGCAACTCATTTAAATTTTGAGACTGAGTATCAGGGGTTTAAGGGAAGCTTAACTGAATGTAATTTTTTTAAGATCTTGCCTTTTACATAAAGAGGGTTTATTCACCTCCTTCAAAAATCTAGATTTTTATTTATGATAGAGCCAAATATGTAGATAACTAACACAGTGGTGTGTTAATCAGCAGTGGTGCGTTTTGAATATATGATTCTGCCAACCTGGATTTGACTTTTGCTGTACCCTGACTAGATCCGTCCATTTTCCTTGAAGCTATGTAATGCAAGGCTTCTCTGCAGAAGTCTTGTGCGTGTAGCTGTCTGTACAGCTCAGCTCCTCTTGCCTTCATGAGTACATTTTTAATTCCCTGCACTGTTTTTGTTTATTTTCCCTCTTTTTCTGTCTCCTCAGTATTGCTAGAAGGCTTTTGTTGCACTCTGAATTTTTCCTTCTCTCTAGTTCTGAACTGGATTTTACGCAAGGTGGTGAAATTCCCATGAGCGCCGCATTAATCTTCAAGATTAATCTTCAGTTCTACATCCCCCTTATCCTGGCCCCTCAACACAGCGGAATATTACCAAAAGTAGTTACTGTTTATTATCTTGTGACGTGTTTTGTATAATGACTGTGTGACTGGACTTCGCTCTTAAATCCTTAGTTTTGTCGTTAAAGGGGTGTTTCCTTTTGATGAACTGAAATTGCTTGTCTTTGCTGTAAAATTAGGCTTTGTGTGTTTTACCCATCTTCATCTCTTTTTTTTGATTGATGAGTGAATGCTTTTCTATAGCATACAGGTGTCTTCTGTTTTAAACAAATCACGGAATGTAGATAATAGGCTATTCTAATTTCAGTACAGGATGTGCAGTTGCAATTGTTGATAGACCTATAACGTGCTACCGAGAGAATCTGCCACGTTCTGCTTTGATTTTGGAGTTGTTTCATTTAGAGGTCTTTAATCTGAATAATCAAGTTGTACCTATTTATCCTTGGAAGAGCTTTTCCAATTCTAAATGTATTTGCTAATATTCACTGAATGCCACAAACCAGCATTATGTACAAGTTGAATAAAACTAGGAGGGAAATGCAGTCTGTATGGCTAATTTCTCATTAATCTGTTGTCAATAATTGAGAAAAACAGTTGCAGGAAAGGCGTTGTGAATATCCACACAAGTATTTATTTGTATAAATTTTTACATCAAAGGCACTGCGTGTCGGCTAATTAGGGGATCAGGCTTCTGTATCTCATGACTTAGACCTTGTCTATATATGAAAAGTCACACTAGCTTATGTAAATTCAGTGTAGTTAATTAGGTCCAGCTCCTAATATAGATACATTTGTCTGCCTATTTCACATTTAAATTGGTTTAATTTGCATAGAAAAATTAAAAACTAAGCTAATCTCATGTAAGAATAGAGTAAAATTGTAAGTTTGTACTTTTAATTTGATCTTAGTTAAGCTGCAGCAATTTGTCTCACATAACCAAGATCTTTGATGATCAATTACAAGGTAAATAATGACTTCTGTTTAGAAGAATAACAGTGGTGATGTAGTTCTCTAAATAATGACTAAATATTGCAGACACATCTGTGAGATTGATTTTGCTTTTGTTTATGTCATGTTATATGTAAAATTTTCAACTCTTTATTTGTTTCTTATGGAAGATCATACAGAAAGTGAAATTATTAATTCCGTAAATATGATTACATTAAAGTTGCTTTAAGTAATTTAGTTCATTGTCCCTTTCTAGGGACTTCTCAGCTGTTGTCTGGAAACTGGGCTTGAAGAGAACAAACCAGGCTTTGGTCTGTAAATCCTCATCAGCAAAGTCAAGCAGAAAGCTGGCAAACATAGGATGAATGGCTGATGGCATGCGTTTTGTGTGGCAGTGTGGGAGAGCTGCTGTTTGTATTTGTCCTGCTCAAATAATGATTTGCAGGGTTTTGTCTGAGAATTTCTTATGTATGCCTAGGAGTTAAATGCTAACAGCAAAAGCCGGCCTCTTTATGTAATGTTTTAACCTCTTTAATACAGTCTCCTTTCTGCATGCGCATGGAGGCTTACCCATGGGCACATGTACCACAACTGAGTTGGGGAAAATACCATTGTAGCAAATTTATACCAAAAAAAAGCAATGATGGAACTAAGTTGGTCAAAAGGGCTTTTGTCAAGCCTTGAAGCAGTCCCTCGTTCCTGCGTATTGACTAGATTATAGGTTTTATAACACCAGTGTGCTATGCCCCGGTGTGACTGACCTGATGCTAGTGTAGTGCAGAAACAGGTTTTGTTACTTCTAATTTTCAAAGCAGAAAAGATTAAGAAGAGTAATATTAAGCATGAGTTTGTAACATGTTTTATCAGGAAAAACATATTTACAGTATCCTGATGCCAAGTACTTTAAAAATCAACTGTGAATCTCAGGAAGTTAATTTTTCTTCTTCACCAACCCCTATAAATATTTTGTGGACTTTAAACATGCAAAGAGACATTTTGGAGTTACAGGATGGATTTATTATGTGACCTTGGGTACACGACAACTTTCGTCTGCCTTAGTTTCACCAGCTGTAAAATGAGCTGTTAACACATTGGAGGAGGTAGTTAAGTGTTATGAAGATTAATTGCTATTTGTAGAGTGTACTGAGTTTTCAGATGAAAGGTGCTATAGAAGAGCCTTTTGCATTGGTTTCCATATATAAATCAGTAAAATAGGATTTAAAGATATCACCATCATATTTGCAAAAGGAGTAAAGAATTAGAATTGCGAAATTGCCAAATGAACAATAGTAAAAGAAGGGCTTTAATTCTGGGTGTTATTCTTTGTGTTCCCTCCCTCCAGTTTTGGCAGCTAATTATACAAATGTTCTCAGTTTCAATATTTTTGTAAGGCTTTTACTCCTTTAAGGTAATGCACCCACAAATTTAGTTACTATTGTAGCTGTTTGCCTGGAAAAAATGTTGAAATAGGAATTTTTTCCAACCTAAAGCGTGTGCCTGGGAGGGGGTAGAACTTGGGCTTTTGTTCCTGCTGTGCATGAAATGAATAACTGAAAAAATATAGAAACAGTGTTAAGGATCAAAAGCAGGACTCCTCCCTCCCAGCTAAGTGTCTTAACTATTAAGCTAAAGAGATAATTTCTCTTCCTTTGTATTTCTAGACTAATAAATCTTGAATTTTCTCAGCGCAAGTTCATGAGGAAGTGAATGTGGGTGGGGACCATCCTAGCAGAAGCTGGGATGCACCTGACTGGGTAGGGAATGTAGATTTAAATCCCAGTCAGAGCAGTTGCACAAGCATGAGCCTACCATCTAAAAGGTGGATCACTCTGCTCCTCACTCTTATCCGAATCCAACACTGCCATCAAGAAAGTGACCACAACTGTCTGTTTTGTTTTCATCTTGACTTTGCCAGTATCATTGTCAAATGTCTCAGATTGGGACCCTTGCCTTATTCCTTGAATTCTGATTTTGAAAGGAGGTGGCTACCAAGCTGGTTGGGATATCAAGGTCATGGGAATGCCTAGAAACATTCCAGTGAGTTTAGGCTCATTTAGATGAGGTGGCCAGAAAGGAATGAGCTTTTGATGGTATGTTTTTATTCGTTTCGCCATTCTGCCTAAATCTATCACTAACAGAGACAAGCTTTATTCTTTCACTGATTGACGGTTGACCCTGATGAAACTTGGAAGTTCCACAGATTTCTTCATAATCCACAGCTGTATAACAAAAGCATGTAAACCAGTGAGTTGCTTATACACTAAATACCATGGATAGAAAAGTTTTTTCTTGAACACCAGTGGCAAAAATCCTTGAGGATGTAATAGGCCCAGGATTTCTCAGTGCACGTATTTGAATGTATGTTATCTGTGCTGAGAGGTGACCCTAGAGCTATGTAATATTCTTCTGCGCCCTAAGTAATCTTCAAGGTGGCTGTGTAACTGCTTTTGGCATAGTCATGTGAACATGCATTAGCATTGTGTAATGCTTTTTCTTGTAATATATTACAGTTATAAGAATATCTGTATAGAAAGCACAGCTAAATAAGGAGATCTTGGGTAATTCTGAAGCAGTATTTTTTTACTCTTTTTCTCATTCACAATCCTCTTATCTTTGTGGTTCCATAAAATAGCTCTGAATTCTTGGACCGCTACAGCTGTGGGAGAAGTGTAGAATCCTGAAAGACAATTATGTTCTACAGCTTTTGTGAAAGTAGGCACCTAGGAGTGAGAAGAAACCTCTCAAGTGAGAGAGGAGAATCCACAAAGGAGTGGAGCTCTAAAGGCTTTTTTTTTTTAAAAAAAAACAAACAAACAAACAAAAAAAAAACCAAACCAGTTTCAGTGAGAGCTTGCAGTCCCAAGCAGAAGATAAAAAAAAATATATAGGGAACCCTGTTTCTCAGTAGACATTTCACAGAATTGTTTGTTATCTGAACATATTTTAAGAACTACTTTGTGAAACACAGAGCTTTATTCTAGCCACAAAGAGACCGTGTTTCAAATTTGGGGCTAGAGATACAGAAAGCAAGCCAATGGAAAATACTGGGGGATGGGATAGCAATGAAATGACTATAATGACACGGCAGATAACAGCTAAAATACACTAACTGCCTATTTGTAGATGTCTTCTGTGTAACACTAAAGCTATCCCTATGTAATATTTAACAGTTTAGAACAAGGCTTTGCTTCTACAGCCATGACTCTCCTGAGATGTTAGTGCAGTTACCTGAAGCTGCGGGAACCTTACATTTCTCTAAGTAATGCAAGTGAAAACTCAGGTAAAGACAAAAGGGTAATGAGTCCTGGCTCAAAGACAACATGAGAGTTTTGCCCAAGGAATTACTAGCATGTTGCCTTTGGTGGTGCTGTTGTTGATCCTATCTGAATGTGTGATTGCTTATTCATTTGCTTTTCTAAGCTGGCATCTAAGACAGGATGTTCAAAGGCTTTCAAGATATAAGCCAACTGTACGTGAGAGTTTTGGAAGGAGTTTATTTGAAAATCAAAGAGGTATCATTTCTACAGTAGCACAGGTTTTGTTTTTTTTCTTGAATGAGACGAAAAACCTAACATGGACTGAATTCAGATTAACTGTCCCCAGGTATGAATTGGATCCAATACATTAACTGAAAAGTGTGTTCCATCCAGTAAAACAAGTAACTAATGACCTGCCTTTTGGATGAAGGGGTTCACCACGCATCATGGAGCATGGAAGAATTTGCTTTGCATAACATGAAGTCTGTTGGAAAACAGAATACAGCTAGATGTTGCAAATAGACACGATTCTGTCATACAATGCCTGCAGTGGGTAGGATGATATGATAGATCTCTACATGGCCAAGAGGAAGGAATGTAGCTACTTCATGGTTGGTCAGTAGCTGTTCTCATCTCATGGGCACTGGAGTGGCTGTGTATAAGGTGGACCAATTTTAAACCATACTAAATTCTAAGAAAGGGTGAAGGCCATTTAATTTTTTTTTTGTATCCCTCCTCCTCTGTTCTTATATTGAGCTCTGAGAATGCAGAATTCAGCCTGTGGGCTGCAGAGCATTGATTTCTGTCCTAAATATTTGCCTTTCTTCCTCCAAAAGTTCTGACATTAGTTTGCCTTTATTTAAGACATTCTGAAAAGGATATTTTATGTCTTTGAATTCTTTCTCATTATTTTTATTTACTATTACTGGCAGAGGTAAAGAAAAATTCATAATGCATAGAACCACCTATAAATTACTTAAATAATAATTTTGGTATAACCTACTTTGTGTAGCTCTGTTATTCCTCTCCTGACTCCCTTTACCACTTTATCTTTTTACACATTTCTTATAGTCATCTGGAGAGAGACCAAGCATGAAAAGACATATCATATCAACCTATACCCATACAGGCATTGTTTGAAAGGAGCTTGTCCACCTCCAGACACAAGATTGCATTTTGTTTTTCCAGTGAAATAAAATTCTACTTTCATGATATGAGACATGATGAAACATAAATATGTAGGCTGAAACATTTCTACACTTCTATCGATTACTTTCATGACAGTTTCTGAAAGGGTGAAGAGGCCAGAATATTTCTGGCGTTTGAAACACATTAGGAATGGTTTAGAATAGGAGTGTAATTAGACTTGGTAAGTAGAGTCTCCAGTCTCAGCAATGTTTTCTTTATCCGCTACAGGCAGCAAAGGCTGCTGCTTGACTGGGAACACTGAGACAGAATTTGATTAACTCCTTAGGCACCAGACATCATGTGTGATGCCTCCTGGACAGGGTTACAGCTCCCTGGAACACAAGAGCAGCCACATGTCTTTAAGCAGAAGCACCGCTCTTCTGACAATGTGCCAGAAAAGCACAGCACTGCAAAGTCTATTTTTTGTTTTGCTTTTTACAAACATTTCTTTACTGTGTAAATTTAGGCAGGTTTCTCTTTGGACATGTAGAACAGCTTTTCCAGTTGGGCTTTGTATATTTGACTGCATTGATTTACATAGTATTAAATTGCAATATTTATTATTTGATTTTGCATAGTGCTGCAGTGATACCATGATTTGGTTTTGGTCAAAATACTCCAGACACACACACATTATGCCTAATGTAGAGAGCAATGACATGCAGAGAGTAAGAAAAACAGAGCTTTTCTGATTTACCAGAATGAATAGATTCTGTCAACCTGGAAACAAATGGTGGCTGCATCACGTTCAATTAAGATTAAAATTGTAAATGTTTTCAGGAGACCTGAAATCTGTTGCATGCAGATAGACAAAGATCACAGTACTTTGTTATATCCTCAAGTGACTTAACATTCTAAATTCAAGCATCAAGATGTTAAATTGCTGGTTCAATAGCATGCAATGAATGATAAACTTGAGAAGGAAATAAGATTGCCAGTTCTATTCCTGAACCAATGGATGAAACTGTAAAAAAAAGTCTAAGAGAATTATATATTCAAATCTCTGATACGTCTTTGAAAGTGCAGCCGGTGGCTGTCCTGTAACTGTAAATCTGGTTTTTCTTTCTTCCCCCACCCCGCCAAAGGCCTCTAAGCTCATGTCCTCTCATGGCATCTACAATGGCAAATAAATATGAAAATTTCTACTGTGAAATATTTATTTCATTTTATCTCATTTAGGCATATTTATCAGTTTGAGTTTTACTGGAAACCTTATATATGGTAAGAAAACTTGCCTTTTGAAATAGAAACTATTTAAGGAGTCATGCTGTCATGCTTAACTTCTGAATAAAGCATGACTGCAGCATAAACTGATTATAGGAAATGAGGGTTTGGGTTGCTTTCTAAAAATGCTGTCCGAAGCCAAAGAGGTTAACACTTAGGAGATTTGCTTAAAAGGCTTCTTCCACTTCTTCCTTCAGTAATCTTGCTTGCTTTTTCACTGGGTCGTTTTTAATGCTTCTCAAGCAAATCGGTTAGGACAAATCTGATTGTGTCAAAAGTTTGCAGCAATGCTTTCATGCATCAACAATAATATGAAATTGTTTGTAACCTTTTTAGTTGGTGTGTACCTTCGGTTTGTTTAAGGGCAGGGCTTCCTAACTATTTCAGGAGCACTGCTTCATTGTACATTTGCAGAAGACCTGTGCAGTCATGTGCAATAACAGACCCTCCTGCTGCAGTTGGTGATTCAGGCAGCCCGCACGCAGCAGCACGTCCAGCTCCTGGGAGTGGACCGCGAACCAGGTGGGCTGTCCTGGCAGGCTGCACGCTGACTAGTATGTGGGTCACGTCAGAAAAAATTTCAGTGTTCTGCAATGTGATTCAGCATCTAAAAATGCGTGTTTGTTTTTCCTTAAGGTGTCAATTTATCTTATTTAACGTTGACTGAAAAAGCTGTTATAGTCCTGACCACATTTATTTCTAATAACTGTTCTTAGCATGAACTTAATTTCTTTTTTTTTTTTTCACAGATCGCTGTTGGCATTCCACTGTGTGCTGAATTTCATTTTCAGTTTTAATACTTTTTATTAGATGTTTTTGTTTCTTCTAGTATGCTGCTGGTTATAACTCTTAAACATATGTTTGAATCAGCCACAAATCGGGTGCAAATACTCCTAGTTGTGATGATATAGAAAGCTGCATGAGGACACAGAAGACCCAGTTCAGGTCTCTGAATACATAATTAATGTGGTTTTAGTGCTGAAATAAACCTGAGTTTCTGTCTTCCCACTGGCGTCATACTGGATTTATACCATTATTTCTGAAGATGAGGCCTAAAGGCTTTTTGATTTGTACTGGTTAAATGAAAAACAAATCCCAGTGATGTAATAACTATTTTTTGCAGGAGTTATTTTTATTTGATCTGTTTCTTAACTGCTATAATTCTAAAGAATTTTTAGGAATCATTTGGAATTGAAGTGGGTTGGGTTTTTTTTCCCAAATTAGCTGTGATATAACTTGTTTCCATTGGAAAGTTATCTTTTACTATTCTTTTTGCCAGAAGGGATCCTTTTTAAGAGAGAGTTATTAAGCAAGAGCAAAAAAAAAAATTAGGAAGTAATTCCATAGCTGTACTTGCACAGATTCAGTTCTGGATTTTTCCTTCTCCTTTCCTTCTCTTCCTGTCTCCCTCCTATTACACTGCATGGCATTTGTATTATTAAAGTCTTGTGCATAATTGTCAGAGGTTTCCAAACCAGAGATGTGTATCTAACAGAAAAGAAAGTGTTCCCTGGCAGTTGCAAAACTTGCACTCTCAGAAGAAAATTGGTTTCATAAGGTTTTCATACAGATTGGGCAAACGCAAAGGCAAAGCAGAGCTAATGCCTGCTCTGAACAGAACCCTCTGAGTAGCCTCCATACAAAGCAAAAAGCATTTGTGACTGATAGACAGTCAAGGAAGAATCAGTAATGAAGCTCACTTCAATGAATATTTAATAGTGCTTACAGACACAAGACTTCTGCAATATCGGAGTGTTCAGCTCCCACCTCTGCCTTTTTTCTAGGAATTGCAATCAGAACCATTACTTGTGAAAATGAGAACAAACAGCACTGAGCTGCTGCAGATGAGCTTCCCCTGCCGTGGCAGGTCCCTTGCAAGGGAAGGTGAGCTTTTCGCAGGAGCACCATCCATAGACTAGAATGCTTTGCATACTTTCCCACTATAAAAATTACCTGTTGTACTTAATATTATCATTAGGATGGGACAGACTAATATTTTTGTGGTGATTTTTTCATGTTGTAGTATCATAGCTACTACGTATCAGATTTTTTTTTTTTTTTTCAGCTTCTCTTTTCCTCTTATCCTTCAAATAAGCTGTCAGGGGAAGGGCTTCTGGAAAAATTAACTGTGTGCATTACAAATCATGTTATTGCTCTTCCTCTCTCCACACAGCAAGCCCTTTGTTATTATAGTATGAATGTGTAGGAGTAAAGCAATGATCTCTATGGCTTTTATCTGTGTAATTTCTCTCTTAAACACATTTACTGACTTTAGAACATCCTTTGCAGAACCAAAATAGCAGACAGATAACTGCTGCTATTTATATTTTAATGTTAATAAGGGATTCATTCCTATCAGTTGTCTTACTAGTCTTCACTGGTATTCATGGGTAATTCCAAAGAATATCACACTACTTCTGTTGACATCTATCAATGTACAAAGCTGAAGAATATGAAAGCTTTTAGAATTTGGTAAGAACCAAAAAGTATGATTTATTTACTTAGGTAAACTTGACTTGCAATAAAATAATCCTCATAACTGCTTAAATGTAGCTGTAAATGCCACAGACTTGAATGAAATAGTTTAAAACACCGTCATCTACAAGGAGGCAGATTCTGCTGTCCTTGAAGTAATAATACTTTTATGCAAAAATAACTCCAATATGAATCAGTAGAACTAAGGGAAATAAAGTATGATTATAGAAATTAAAGTCTATTTCTAACTGGGTTTGCTTCTCAAACCCAAAATTCATAAATTTATTCCTGAATTAAGCATATTGATTGTAGTGGGATTTCAGAATTGTACTTTCTGGCTTCATTCCATTATTCTTGTTCTCTTTGGTCGGTTCTTGGGAAAATTTAAATCAAAACCCTTTTTTAAAAAGCTACTTTTCTTTTTCACCTTTTGAGTTTTAAAAAGAAAATTCCTGGATCAATTATAACCTGATTTATATTTGAATATTGTCAACATGAAAGACTAGTCAATAAATAAAAATGGTCCCTGAAAACCTCTATTTAGAGAAACTTTTAATTTAATTCAAGAAAATTATCTTCAAGATTTTGCCCCAAGAATTCATCCAAAGTTGACACTTTGAAATAATTTAGAAGTTCACTTCCATGTGCTGAATTTAGAACACTTTCTAAGCGCTGCAGATTCTCAGAATCTCTGTTAATTTTTTGAAAAACATCTGTGAGGGGATTTGGGTCACCAGTAAAGTTATAAGTTTTGATTATTTGGCACTTCTGAGAACCACTTGCAAGTGGTTCTTCAACATGTGGTTCTTCATATGTTGAGCACTTGTATGAAACTTATTGCAAAAATACTGCTGTAAATGACCTGCACAGCTAATAGTCCGGGGGGGGGGGCGGGGTGGGAAACGTGTGGAGTGTGTTCAGAACAACCAGTGCAATTGATGTGTAGGCTCCGTGGTTGGAACTGTAAAAGTCACACTTAGATTAAATCTAGACTTTAGCTGGGATCCCACAGTGTTGCTATTTATCTGCAAGTATTCACAATTATTTTCATATCTTCATGATCAGCCTCTAAGGTAATCAATAAAAATTTTGCATAGCAGAATGAGAAGTATGTTTATATGTAGATGTATGCTTATAGTGCAAAATAGAAAAGTTACGGAGAAGGGTGTTTAAGAAGGGTTGCAAGTGAAAATGCTTACCATTGTTAGACTCCGTCTTTGCATGAACTGAGCTTTGATTTTTATTGGTTTACTTTAATTCAGTGGTATAGCCTAAAGTTTCACTCATTCATGTCTTTGCATCACTTAACGAGTAAAAAATCTCACACGTAATTCATTAATGTTTCATACAAATAAGTTTGAATAACCCATGCTTGATTTGGATTTACTAATTTCCTTCCTGTGGCCACCACTGATCTCGACAGATGGAAATAAAGCTGATTATTGTAAGCTTGTTACCTTTGAAGACTGCAGTCTTCAAAGACAAAAGACAAGCAAAAGACAGTTAAAAAAACCTGAAAGATGAACGTTCTCTAGTGGTCAGCTGGACTCGTGTTAGTGTTGTTTTAGATCGGCCCATTGTGCATTATAAAATGGAGAAAATGACTTTGTTTCATTTTGATTCATTATCGTATAATAAGGATTTTAACAATCAACTAGTTTCCAGAGAATCAATCTCATTTTTAGTGGAAGGGTTTGAGTCCTCTGTGATGTGTGACTACCAATGGATTGTGGAGTGTTGTTTATAATTTGAACTTTTATGACTTCATTGGTGACTTTCATTTTCACTGTTTTAAAAAAAGAATTAAGGATTCACAGATTTAAATTTGCTATTTCATTATGAAAAGTCAGTTAAGAATTTATTAGAGCCTTATAAACATTTGTCATCCACTGTAAAACCAGATTCAGAAAAAAAAAAAGTTCACTAGGTGCGAATCCAACCCAGAAAACTAAAAATCCGGAGACAAACCTAAACTAAAATGACCTGGAGGACAGATTTCTTCTCTTTCACAAGTTCAGTGTGTTGCTAACGTCTTAAAAATGAGACAATGTAGATGGGAATGTCTGAGTGTCTTATTTTGGTGTTAAAACTGCTTCTTGTAAAAGGACTATTTGCAATTTCCCAGCAGCCTACATGTTGCTTCTGCCAAGACCAGCGTATCTCTGAAGAGTTACCTTTTCACAGCTCCATTTCTTTGCTGCAGCATGGCATGGGCAATGGCTGCTTGGATGTCTGAGTACTTAGAGCAGAATTCCCCAGCCTCAGAAAGAGTATCACCCTGTAGATTTTATAGTAAAATGCTGTTTCTTTAAAAGGCTGTAAAAGAAAATCAGTGATGCAGTTGATCTTGCTCAAGATACTGAGGCTTTGCACAAATAACATATTTATAATTAGAGTACAGCTACCTCACTGGAAGAAGAAATGAGTGTGCTGGATGACAAAATAGGAAAATATTTTGATCAAGAATCCCCAAACGTTTTTTATTTACCTATGACAGAGTGCTTGCGAGTATCAGAAGCCAATTTGGTAAATAACAGAAAACAATTAAATTATTCAGTGAAAGCAAGAAAAGATCTTGAAAGGCTGGACACACTGGACAGGATGGGAAGTTTGGAGAGTCTTAGCAGAAGACACAGGTGGAACAAGTGACACTGGCACTTCATCCACTTGGGAAACCAGAAGGCTGAGGGAACAGTGCTAGCAGGGGGGTTGGTTAGTGAGGCTTGCTACTGGTGCTCCTTGGCTTTTCTCCTGTGCCTGAAGGAGAAGCAAAGATTAAAGTATGAAAGACTTTCTTAACAAACGAACATTGAAAAGCTGCAAATTCTCCAGCCGCACTGTGCTAAGTAAA
>JAAGAY010145180.1:0-24812 GCA_011801015.1 Ardeotis arabs | reverse complement strand
AAAGTCATACCAGGGCATACCAGAGTTTGACTCTTCAGTGACCAACTAGCAAAAGCTGAGAATTAAATAAGCAAATTGGCAGCTATCATCATCAGAAGTCAGCATTTCACATCATGGTTTCTAAGGTGCCACAGGATTTTCCTCTACTGAGAAAACAAAACACTGTCTCAGGCATGGTGGTACAAGGCAGAGAGATGCTTTTTGAGGCCTTGCTCTGTGTTGCAGGACATCTTGATTCTGCGAGACACCTGCTTGTCCTAAAGAAGCAGATATCTCACTTCAAGTGGCCCCAGCAGCCACTTCAAACACTCTGAGGTTGGGATGTTTTGGGAAGGAGGGGGAGTTTCTGTGTCAATGTATACAATTAATAATAGCAGCACTCATTCTCCAAATGCTGTGGGAGGATGCATGTTTAAGTTATGATCAGTTTTGGAGAACTGCAGAGAATACTTCATTTTTTAAAGAGGAGCTGTGCAGACTGCAAGAGAGCAGTGCTGTGGAGGAAAGCACAACCCATTCCCTGGTCTTTGACCACACCAGGTGTGAGAACTCCTGCCCTGCTCCCACCTTCAGCTTTTATTTGCAGCTTTTGCCATGCTCACCAACATTTTCAGCAGCCATCTGTGATTCCAGCTACAGTTTAATGCTAAATACAGTAAGTATCTGGGAATAGTAAACATTTACCAGTAAGACAGGAAAAACAAAAAGATTTAGCAAAGAACCCTTAATGAGAACCATGGGACATGTTACAACTCTGCTGAGGATGAATGTGCTTTGCAAAGGCATTTGCATATTGTCACTCCTCCCAGTGTGGCTATTTCCTTAACCTCTTTTTAGATTGCAAACACGATAGGGCTGTGCAAAATTTTGTCGAGGCTCATCCCAAACTGAGGATAAAATGATCAATGACTAAAACATGACTCAGGCAAAGGAGACTTAGGGCCTAATTTTCTTCTAACTTTTAGTAAATTTATGCCTGTGTAACAATTCTACGGGCTGCTGTGGTGATGTTTGCTGCACTAATGTAAGTGAAAACAGAAGCAGGCTCCAACAGCTTCAAATTCATCTCATGTAAGAAGTCAAAGTCAAGGAGCTTGCGCTTGTTCTGTCAATACCTGAATTTGATTCTTAGGTTTGCTAATAAGCTATATAAACCTGTATAGACTAGATGCCTTTATGAACTTTATGTAAAGCACTTTGAAGTCACTAGACATTATTCAATTACCTTTTGTGGTATTAGTGGAATGAAGGGGGCCAGAGCTGGCAGTGATAAAGATGCAACCCATTATACTCAATATGCCTAATAATCACAAAAAACACATCTCACTCCCTCCTGTTTGTGACCCATAAACCACTCAAGTATGAAAGGAGGGCTATGCCCTTTACAGGAACAGAGGAAAATGTGAAGGTAGTAGATACAAACAGTGACATTGCATACTCTGCTAATGGAATTGAGATAATGTACTTGGGAAGAGATACTAGGGTCCCACGAATGCAAGATGATTTCTGTTTGGGGACACTGCATGAAAATCTTTTGAGGTGGTACCATGCCATGGGTAAGTGGAAAGGTATCACTCCACATTAAGGAGTCACTGATCAAAGACTTAAAAACAGCCTTTGGCAAAGGAAGCCCAATCTGTTTAGTTTCTCCAAAGAGCCAATAAGGAGATGAAGACTTTAGAGATTGAGTCAGAGCAGGGAGGTTTAAACCTTGTAGGGCTCTGAAATGTTCATAGGAGGCACTGGCAACAGGAAGAGCCTGGGAAGGTTTGTCTTTCTGAAGTTCATGTTTGTGAAAAGGCCACATTGCCTAACCTTTAAGGGTTAACTAGAAAGAGGTTACATATAGGCTGCTTTACATAAATCTATCAGCAGTACAATATGTACTGGGTACATTCGTGGCTCCAGGGAAGTTCAAGGGAAAACTTCTACCAGTTTCAGAAAGTCACTTATTTCCTGCTATATATTCCAAGATGTACTGCTAAATATACCTTAAAATGTATGAACGCTGCTCCTACACCACATCCTCTGACATATTAGCAGAGGAAAACTACTTGTTCCTTTGTTATTAGAGACTCTGGAAGCACAATTCAACTTCATGAGTTTTCTGACGACTGTTTGAGATTCTTAGCTTCCTGGCTCTGGGACTGGTGATATTCTTCCATATTTGTTAAAACCTCCTTTTATTGTTGAATGAAATGCGACAAGTTGCCACTGCTAAAAATTACCTTCATATCCATCAGAAGCAGGGTTATTTTTCTGCACATTTTTGAGTAGTCTCGGAAATCAATTGGTAATTAGGGAAATACATCTGTTAATATACCTATAATGAAATTACTGTAATGCACTGAACAAAAATGAAAGTAATCCTTGTTGTTTTCTGCACACATCTACTTTCCCAGTCTTGTTTTTATTGGAAAGTCCTTTCATCGATAATCCTAATTGTATGTATTTGTTTTAGGCTCCTCCTGCTCCCAGATACGTAGTTTGGTTGAAAAGTGACTGCTATATTTTGTGTTAAAGCTTCTTGCAGTCTGGCTTTCGGTATGTCTCCTTGAGTAGGTAAACATGACAGAACAAAAGTGCCTGGAAATGCAAACAGTTCCTGAATTATTATGCCTATTACTTTTTATTAGTTGTAAAAACAAAAAGAAGCAAGGAACAGTTCTATTTATGCAGAGCAGTTAGAACATAAATAATAATAAAATGTTAAAACTATAAAACTACTTATGCCATATTAATTTAATTCTAATAAAAAGTAGGTTTAGGTCTTGCCTCCATGACAGCAAACGTGGTGCAGCTTTGCTTTCATCCAATATTTATACTCAAAAACATTTTGGTTTAGGAAATAAACTAGTGATAAAAAATTACAGTCTCAGAATATTGGGCTTTGACTAGTCCCCTGCTGCACTTTATATTATGTTTCAGTAAAATACAGTACATCTTGCTGTTTTATTTCATTGTTTGTGGCCCATGCAAAATCCTATTGTCCAGCTGCCCAACGTAAATGAACAACAAATCAGATCAACCAGAAAAGCACAGTTACTGATTAAACTAGGTCAGAATTTTTGCCTGCACTGTTAGAAATATGACTTTATTCAGATTTTCGGTACATGTTTACATCACCTTGAATGGCATTGAGCAAGGCTGCTGATGGAGCGTTTCATTTTTAAGTGCTACAGACAAGCAAATCATGCCAGCTCTCCTTAGCACATATTATCAAGTTGTTTGGTTCTGTTGATTTTTTTTTTAATGATTCCAAATTAGCAGGGTGATCCTGCATGGGATTAAGCAGCATCTAACTGAGCAAGGAGAAGAACTACAGTTCAGAGCAGACATTGAAGCTAGATGAGCTCACCTGGTCAATACCAACTCTCACCTCCAAGTACCGTCACTGCAGCTCGGGGGCACCCTGAAACAAAGAGGTCCCTCCCAGCAGATGCCAACTGCTGCATGGAAGTGTAATCCTCCTCCACATTGCAGAATTTTGCTGTCTGGCTCAATGCAACTCTTCCTTGCCTGTCTCAACACCCATGAGGTAGAAAAGGCCAGAGACCGGACAAGCAAACCATGGGGGTATATAGAGATGACCATACAGACAGCTGCTTTCCTCCTGCACTCCCTCAGAGTGCAGCGGCCCAGGGTCTAAAAGACTGGGAACCTTTGGGCTAGGCTGATATGGCCGTTTTATCGCAGTGGGGGAAGAACTAGCTGCCTCACCAGGGGAAGTAGGGTAGGGAGCCACAGCAAGTGGACTTATAGGTTTTCCTCTTTACAGAACATTACCGGAGAGAGCTACAATTTAGACCCACATCTTAATCATGTTGTCAAGTCAAACGTTAAAAAAAAATTGACTTCACAAGCTGAAGAGCTAATGAAACCAGATTTTATACATGTCTGTGTCTTCTTTTTCTCAAAACTTCTCCCAGCACCAGAATAACTTTACATTCTCTTATGTCCCCTGTGATACTTTCTATCAGGGAAGAGACAGCATTTGCTCTGGTTCTGACTATATATCCATCTGCTGACAAATGGAATAATGCCCGAGTTTTACCCTTTTCAACTTTCAGGTCAGTACAATCATTCAGCTGAGGTCTCTCTCCAGCATCCAGACAATTTCCATGAAACTTTAGAAATGCAATAATATTTCAGATCTACCCTTCTATCAAATTTGTTTGAAACTGGCAGCAAGCTCATAGGTCATTAGGAGGCTACTGATACACAGACAGAGCAATTTCATTATTCCATTAGCTGGAACCCTGTAATCAAACCCTCTGCACAATCATGAGACTTGTTTACAGATCATAAGACTTTAGAAAATAATAGACTGTGGATTCTTTCCAGTTGCAACATGGGATGCAAATAAAGACAAAGATTACACTGGGAAAAAAATAAAAGGAGTAGCAAAAATGGCAGAATATTTCAGGTCTTATGGCACTAGCTTTAGAAAATACATGAACCACATATCAAAAAAGGCTTTAAAAATGCAAGAAAGATGGTTTGGCTTAAGCAGTAAAGCATAAGAGAAATTTGGAAGTGAAAAAAAAATCTTTATCCTTCAAACAGAAAAAATTGAGGAAAACAAAATAGGATCAACTCTGGCAAGTTTCACAAAGTCACAGTTCTAAAGGAAGTTTCTACAACTATAGGTAACTCATTCCTCGTATCAGGCAACGAAAAATGAGAACTCTGATGGATTTTCAAAAAGTTTCCCAGGGGAATCTTCAGAGAACTGCAGCTTCCTAAGTCTGATGTCATTAGGGTCAAAATTGGTACAATCAATAATAAGGAACATGGGCAGTAGAGGTGTAAATAAATATGATACACTGCGATAGCTTCTGCAAAGGGAAATCATACCTCACAAATCCATTAAAATGTTGTGGAAGTGTTAACAATAGTAAGAGCGATCCTACTGAGAAAGTTTTTTTTGATTGAAAGAAAAAAGTTTGGCAAGATCCTTCACCAAAAGCTTTTAAAGACATTACATCAATCTGGAATAAGACTTAAAGTCCTCTGATGACTTAATAAGTGGTTAAAAGACAGGAACAAAGAGTTAAAATCAAGTGGAGTTTTCCTGTTAGAGGAAGGTTACCAGCTCTGCAGGGAACTTTGCACAGACTTGTGTGCTTCAGCATTTTATAAATAATGTGGAACAGGAAGCGAATGGTAAGGCTCAGAAAGTTTGCTGATGGCACAAGGTTTTTCAGGATCCTCAGAACTAAAACTGACTGAAGAGTTACAGAAGAGTCAGACGATACTGCGGGACTGTATAGTGCAGTAGCAGTGACATTAAGCACTGATCCACACAAAGTTGTGAACAAGCAGAAAAAAAAATTACTAGATAGAAGCATAAGCTCTTCACTAGCATTAATACTAGGAAAGATTTCTTGGAGCCATTTTGAATAATACTTTTTAAATGTCTGTTCAACATTCAGTAACACTCAAAAAGCCCAGTAAAATATTATAAACTATTAGGAAATAAATAGGGAAGAAAATGGGAACATTATTCTGCCACTGCCTGGTTCACCTATAATTTCAAATACTGCATGTATTGAATATTTTAATCAGCCACCTCAAAAAGGTTACAATAGATTCAGAAAAGGCATTATGGATAGTGACAAAGCCAATCAGAGGTGTGGAGTGAGTGCCATATGAGGAGTGATTAGACAGAGAAGCAGTTTTCAGCTTGGAAAAAGAAATGACTGAGAGGAAGAGCAATAGAAAATCATAAGCAGTGCAGGAAAGGTGAATAGGGAAAGGCCATTCACTATTTCTCATAATATATCTAAACTAGCAAGCACTGAATGACTCTATCAAGCATATGCTGCAAAATAGAAAAGGGGATGTACTTTCCCATACTTAATTACACTGCAGAATGTAATGAGGAAAACATAAATTAGTTCAAAAAACCAACTGGAAAATTAATTGAAGAAAAGTCCATCATGGAGATGCAATCTTCTTCTCAAAAAGTCCTGAAACCTGATACTGAGTTTCCATTTTCTACTTTCCTTCCTTACACTTCCACTCCCGGCTATAATCTGAGCCAGGACACAGATCCATATGTTTTCACCTTTATGTTAAACACAAGAAAGTAACCACTCACCATAGAAACCAACTCTAGGACCTCCGAGTCTCTCAAGACATCCTCTCATTTTCTGATTTCCACCAGACCACTCCACAGCATCATCTTTTCCTCTCCCATTATTTAGCACCTACAGAAGCAGCAGCATTTTTCCCCTGGATGGAGAGCACGGTGCACACCGGCTAGTGTGATCTCTAACCACCTTTAGCTGATGCTCACCAAAAAATTCAAAAGCGGTTTGAGAGAAGAGATGGCTAGATCAAGGATCATGTTAGCAAATAAATATCAGCAGTCTTACCAAACCAGTTTAAATAGATGGTGGATATTCGGAAAGCAAATTAACTTAAACTTCTGCATATCTTTAAAGAGTAGAGCATCAGCCACTTAATTTAGAAGTCTGTCTCTGATCCTGAGCAGAAACCTCCTCCTTGTTTGCAAGAATCCAGCCCAAAGCAACTTTTTCCACACAGATCTTTTCCCTGTATTCATTTCAGTTCACTACCTGGTGAACTGTATGAGGTTTTTGGTTTACTTCCATGTAATTTAGTGCAACTGTATTGTGCCAGCTTTCTAGTGGCAGGAGTTGGTGCACTTGCTCACATTACCAAAAATGAGCAAGGTGCTTCCTGAGAAACACAAGTGTACAGCCCACTCACCTGGCACATGCTGCCTACTCTTTAGGCAGCGGAGAGAGGACCAGGCTCCTTGTCTTTCTTGCACTGTTTGCTCAGCACCTGAGTCCTGGTTAGGCCAGCATATAACATGAGCATCTTTCAACTGTTTCATCTGTCTCAAACCTCTTAAAAAATACAGATCTTCCTTTCCCTGCTCGATGTGACAGTAACAACAATGAATTAACAACATCATGCAGAACTTGACATTTCTGAAGTCTGTTCCTTAAGGATATAAGGATATAAGAAAAGACGCACCAGATTGTGCTGGTGGCCCTATGCGGTTCTGCAGATCCATAGGTAACTGCAGGTAACTGCATCAGCAGCTTTGCTGACAGACAGCTCTAAGGCTGTTAGCTATCAATTCATCCCTGCTATGTCTTCCTCAAGGATGAAAAACTTAAAAAACATGCAAGATCTGCAACCCTGAGATTTCTTTTTTTGACACCGTTGCTAGTTCTGCCTCTTTTCTTGTGTTGCAGCTACACGCAGCACCATTTTCATGACACGGTGGAAATTCCCAAGTTCCAAGTAATCCTATTTTGCTTTATCTGTCCCTTTTTATTTCTGCAAGTCCTTGGGGATTCTCATGTTACTTTCTCACATTGTAGGTATCCTGGTTTTCAGTTTTCAGCTGAACAAAATGGTAGCAGTTGATAACCCATGACGATTTGTTAGTGCTGCTCTGTAATTTAAGAGTGCTAAATAGAGATGAGATTGACTACAGCCTTCATGAATTGAAACTCTTTAGTATTTTAGTCATGGTTTTCTACCAATCTGCTGGATAATAGGATCAGTAGTGATGCATCTACAACCTTATTTCAAAGCTTGAGCAGTGTAAACTCCTGTCAACTATTCTATATCCAGCATCAGATATTTATGAACTGTGTTTGAAGTGTATAGATTTGATTTGATACATGGCCACCTTTTTCTCTCTCATAGAATATCCCAGAGAAATAATAAGAATACAAATAACAATTGAAGATAAGTACAAGGATTTTTCCAGCCAACATAAACAAATTAATGCCAATTTTCCCTGTGCCACCAGTATTTTTTTTTTCCTTTTGACTTGGACTATATTTTTGGCTTGGGAAAAAGCTTTCTCAGTTTACAATAAGTCCCCCATACAAGGTCATATTAAAGGTCTATCTTTCCCTGTACCCTGTCTCCAACAGTGGATGCTAAAAGAAAGGGGATAAGAGCTGGCATGAGCTGGCTGTACCTTCCTGGCTTCCATCAGAAGCTGATTTAAGGGCTTCTTGAACCAGAGGTTGCAACTGATGACTGTTTGGTAGCACAATCCCTTTTTTAACCCCTTTACACTTTTGGCTTCCATGGCATACTGTAGCAAGGACACAAGCCTAGGGTAAAATGCTCTAGTCATCCTCTGGATTGGACATTCATTTATTCTTTCTAATACAAAAATGCCTTGTCCCAGATTGCAACCACAATCTGGTTTCTTATCAGAGACTGAGTGCCTTGAGAATTAAAATGGAATCTTCAGATCTAGTCAAATCCAAAACTCTTCACTGTTTCCACCTTCTTTTTTACATTCTCTGTTAACAAATGCTTTTCCATTACATTTTTAATGGCAGTGCAGAAATCCTTATATTTCTGCAGTACCATTTCCTAGCTTAGCCTCCTCTGCCTGAGCTAGCAATGTGCTGACAACATCAACTACTGCAGAATGAGCGACTGCTGGAATAAGGCTGTCTCCCAACTTCCTTCTTTCCTGCTGGTCCCAATTGGTAACAGCTACAGACTGAAGAACTGTTTAAAGTTTCCCTAATTATCCTCCACTTTTGAAAAGGGTTTAAACTTTAATGGGGTTTTAATTGTTCCATTCTTCCACTCTGGCTGTTTCCTCAAATTGCTTAACTCTAGGTATGAGGGTACTTCAAGACTGACAAAAACCTGCTGCATTCTGCTTCTGAGTTTTAAGTGATCAGCAATATGTAACATAAGCTGCTTTTATGACAAAAAGATCTGTTCCACCTGGCTTGTGACAAACTCTTCTCAAAGCTCAGTACCATCCCCTCTGGAAACAGCTTCCTTGACCACAGCATCTCCCACAAGCTCCTAAATACAGAAGATGGTATGGGTCCATTTTCTTTGCGTGAGGAGCATGACTAGGAAAAGGTCTTACATTCTTCCTTCCCCTGTCTCCCTACACTAACATTGAGTGCAAAATAGAAAATACACATGGGTGCCAATCTTGAGCTGCCAGAATATAAGGCATATCTCTAGATTTACTGACAACCTTACCACAGCCAACACCAACATTCCCACAAGTGCACACATAGATGACTATCTACATTTTTGCCAAATCCAGGTTACTGTGAGGAGCTGGATTAAGAAGTTATTTTAAAGTGCACGGGTCTCTATAAGTGCCTGCACTCATAAGAAACACAAATCACTTCTCATAGATCAAATACAACAATGGACACTGTTGAACAACTGGGAATGCCTGCAAGACATAAAATACCCATTAGAAATCTGAATATGATTTTGCAGGCTTTATTGACAGCTGTTGTAAAATAAGTTCATGCAAAATAGGCTTCAGACCTCCAAAACTGAAATAAAAAATAAAGTTTTCAACAACTGTTCCACCCGAGAAAATCCCACACTTTTCCCATTTTTCACTGGTGGCTTTTTGTATATAGTAAGCACTGACGTGACCACTTGTTCATTTGAAAACCAAACATAAATCCTGAGGTCACTTACTATGACTATGTTGCCATGAGGTACAACATCTGGCTGGTAAAAGCAAGTATCTTTCTCATAGACATTTTGGACACTGCTGTTTTTTATCTCAAGCCAGTGGATCTTTAGAAGACATCAGCTTTTGTTAACATTACTTGAACTCAGATTCTTATATAAACACTGCTGTGTGTCTAAAGAATGAAATTCTGGAAACTACAGCAAATAGAAATCAGAGTTCAGATTTTAGGAGCAGATGCATTACCAGGAATCAAAAGCCTGACTCCTAGGAAAGAACTTTGGGTCCCCTTTACCCAGATAGTTCTCTTGCCCACTGATGGAGGCAAGCAGCATGAGATTCACAGGGGACACAGCCTCAGTAGTCTGAAACATAAACCTTCACTGTAATTTATTATTTATTTTTAAAGTTATCCTAATGGTGCTAATTCTATGGCCTTTCCTTCTGTGTGAGGGTGATTGTGGTCTTGGATCAAAGATAAAGCCTTTGCAAAAATACAATGGTAAGGCTCTTACATTGCTGTAATTCACTCTGGTACCATGAGTAGATTTAAAGCAAACGGAGCTCTATAAACAAAATAAAAAGATGGCATTTCAGCAGAAATATGTAAAAAAGATACTGGGTAGAAATACTTCAGAGAAGCAGCCTGCTTAGTTGTAAAATGAGTTTAAATTAGGCTTTAAAAAGGATTGCTAAATCTTGACACATATATGAGCAGCTTATTATCATGCAATTGTGCAGTAGTTGCTTGATCTTGTTACTGATGTGCCACATATGAATAAGTGATTAATTACCACAAAGGCTAAAACAGAGCATAGTGAGAGTACTGTAGCTCACCCTGAAAGAGGGGCTTAAACACGTTTATTGCCCTTTAAGTGCATTTCATTAAGGCCAATTAAGGACTTTCATGTCTTATTAGAAAAATGAAGTAGATTTATGAGGTTTTCCTAGGCTGTAAATGCTGGGGCTAGCAGATACAAAACTGTGCAGAAATATAGTAGTTAGAAGCTAAGAAAATAATGTAAAGATACACACTGGCATAATTTCACTAAGGAACTAGATCACATGAAGGTGATCTCTGTATAGAAGGGGGAAAAAAAACCTAAACCCTGTGGTTAAAATTAATAAAATTTCCTCTCAGATTTGCTCCCTATAATTTTACAGACAATTTTGCTATCTGTCTCTCTTTGGGGTCTCATTTTCCCCTGCACCATATAAAATTCAGGATGACATGAAGTGCTGCCACTCGGGTCGGGCAGAATTTGCTCCCAGTGGGCACACCTTATTACATACCTGTGAATAAATGCACAAAGAACGAGGGAGCAGATTTGTTGACCACCACATAGCACAACTCCCAGCAGGTCTCCATACCTTAATAACGCTTAATGTTGCTGATTGATAGAGATTCAGTCAGGGCTCCTTTATGGGTGTAACGTTAGGCACTAACTCAGAAAAACATATAAACATATGCTCTAGTTAAAGTAGATTGGAGAATATGCTTAAGTTTTTTGCTGAATAAGGCTGAGTATAAGCACACACTTAAAGTTAAGTGTGTGCTTCAGCATTTTGTTTTATAAAGGAATACAAAAGTGAAAGCCCTGACCTATTAGTCTATACTCTTTACTTAGAGACACATGATTCTGCATTTCCTACATCAAGCCAGGGTTTTCTGGCTGCTTGAGATTTCTCCTATATTCCTCTAAATAATAATTAAATAAATAAATCAAAACAAATCCAGAAAACTAATTATTAGAAATAAAATATTTCTATCTGAATAATCCATGTGTATTCAAACTCATAGGGCTCAAGAAATAGAATCATAGAATGGTTAGGGTTGGAAGGGACTAGAGTCCAACCCCCCTGCAAGAAGCATGGACATCTCCAACTAGATCAGGTTGCTCCGAGCCCTGTCCAACGTGGCCTTGAACATTTCCAGGGATGGGGCTTCCACCACCTCTCTGGGCAACCTGTTCCAGTGTTCCACCACCCTCATTGTAAAAAAAATTTTCCTAATATCTAATCTAAATCTACCTCCTTCTATTTTAAAACCATTACCCCTTGTCCTGTGACAACAGGCCCTACTGAAGTGTTTAAATGAAACATGAAAGCTGACCACCTTCTCTTAAATCAAGCCATTCTCCAGGTAGCGAGAAGGAAAATAAAGGAATGGAGTAAAAAACCTCAGCAGCATGCTCTGAGGACAAAGGCAAACTTTACTTTTACTCTGGAGAGTCCTGGAAGTTTGCATCATAGCCTTCATCTTATTTGAGTGTAATTTGGTCTATAGAATTTCCTTGCTTTCTTTATTTTAAAAGAAAACTTTCATGGGAGGTTACAGAGTATGTATCATTATCCTTGGGGACTGTGTCTGTTTCAGCATCATCCAAGTTTCTAGGTCCCACACATACGGTATCTGGGCAGCTTTTTTACATATTATATGTATTTATGAATTTTAAAAAATATGCATTATTTACTCAGTGGACTGGAATAGCACTGTCAAGTGGGGGAATATGTATATATAAATATTTTTAAAATGCACATTATTTACCCCACAGACCAAACAGTTGCAGTCTACCATGTATAGTCTTAGACACCTAATTAAAAATCTTATGAAACTTCTTTGAAAAGCACTTGCTGTACATATGCAGCAGCAACTTTTGGAGCTTTATTATCTCAGCTCTTTTTTTTTTTTTTTTTCCAAAATACACAAAGTATTTAGACATTTTATGGTCTAATCACTTGCCAAATTTTGTCTTAAATAGAAGCTGTATAGGAGTTCTACAAGCACAAAAAAAGCATCAAAACCAGTAGATCAGCTATATTTAGGGGGAGGGGGTATGGGGTTTTTTTGCTGCACTGATATCATTTTAAAACAAACAAACCGGTATTTTTTAATTTGGTGAAAAAGAATTAATTCCCACACTGAGATTTGTTTGTGCCAAACCTTAGCTGCTCCTTTTAATGAGGTTTTAAATAATTTTTTTTCTGCCAACTTATTCTTAAAGGGGTTTGTACCAAAAAAAACAACTACATACTATTAACACAGTCCAACCATCATTGACTAAATCCTTCAGGGATGAAAGACAAAAATTATGTGCTTTATAAAATTATGTGATTAAAGAAAACAGGTAAATGTAGCACCAACATACATCTGTCATTTGTTGACCAAATACAATTTCAAATAATGATAATGTTTACATATTTTGTTCCCTAGGTTGAATTTTCAAAATAAATGCTGACTTGATGACTAATATATGTTTTCAGTCTTTGAGAAGGGATTTATTGATGTAAAAAGTGATGAGCATCTGCCTCTGGTGATTTATATCAGGGTATTGAAAGGGCTATAAAATAAGTGTGGTGCATGTCATGGGTAAAATGAAAGTCATCTCTTGATTCTATCCTCAACTACAGTGCAGAGCACTTCACAGACAACCCTGAAACATGCTGCAGCATCACCCTGGTTTTGGGGGCAGGAGGGCACTTTTAGCCAACCAGTGATAACCTTCTTTCATGTGAGCATCAACTCTCCACGACCAATACAGCCAGCACAACTGCGTATGTTCTCCAATCACGGTCATTTGCACAGGCTACCAGCATGAAACACCTTAAAAAGAGATTTAGAGGCCATCACTAGGTTAGAAGCTTTGACTGAAAAACCTTAGCAGTCCAGGCTACACAAGTAGCTTAGTTAGTTAGTTAGCTTAGTAAGTTTTCAGGGTTTTATGCAGAGTGAGTTTGAAAGTAGGAAATGCTTCTGCTCAGTTACTTGTGCACACCACTGCCAGTTTTTGTTCTTACAGTCAAATGCAGAAGTAGAGTCCAAACTAAATGTACAAAATTACCTTTTTTTTTTCAAAATTTTATGAGTTACTTTATATTTCAACTGAAAGTATATTATAGGTTAGAAATTACCAACAGGTTCTTCTGATAAAGGTTATTAAAACAAATCGATAATTTTGAGAGGCTGAAATTTTTCTATTTCCTCATGATAGCAAAAATGTATTCTATAAACAAAGAGAACTGGGTTTAATAATATTAAAATTGATACTAAATAGAAAATAAATTGATAAGGTTCTTGTTCACTGGGAATGAATCATAAGACATGCTATTATATTTCTGAGGTTTGTAGACCTTAATTCTTAAAAGACTGGGAAACGCATTGTTCAATAGCATTCTGAGTGTGCAATTTCTGTTTAAATTATCTTCTAACATCTTACTGAAAGCTGGCATTGTAGCTTGGCACAATACCACAGTAAAGTTCTCTGGTCCAAATGGAATTTCATGAATTGTCAAAAAGCCACTTCTTCTTTGCCTCTAGTCAGAAAGAATAACATGGACACTGGCCTTTCTCAGAGTGTTCCAGTTCCAAACAGAAGTGTTTTTGAAATCAAGTTGTAGGGGAAGAACTGGAGATGAACTGAACATGGAGTAGCTCTGGATGTGATGGAACTGAGTGGGTAGCTGACACAACACTCCTAGCAGGCTTTGATAGATGGTGTGGCAATCTCTCCCAATGCGGTAAGCGCGTGCTACCAGCTGCGCCCTAGGGCATCAGTCACACAGCCGCAGTGTGCTGCATCTCCTACACTTATGCGCTTCGAGCTGGATGAAAGATGAGGGGGTATGAGACACTTGAAGTATGAGCTAGTACGAGAGAGAAAAGAGGAAACTCAGGCAGTGCAGTATCATTTGCATGTCTGGCTGATATTACAGTCATGCTGGTGTTCAGTAGCATGATAAGAAAAGAAGCGTCTCGCTGGGCCAAGCCAAAGGTTCCCCTAGCCCAGTGTTTTCTTCCCAGACGTCTCAATAAGAGACACTATTACAAAAAGTATATGAGCCCTCATGTTGTCCATTACCCTCAGACTGGCGTAGCGTCCACAACTGTTGTGTTAGGCATATCCTTCTTGTACCTGTTATGGATTTGCTTACCAGCAAATGAGCTGCTAAAAAATCTATTGCTCTATTTTTTTCACTACAATACTTTCTTTTAGAAAAATTCTGACACAACACTTATAAACACAACTTCATAAAACTAGAAGGGTTCAAAACAGGCTTCACATCAAGGTCTTTTAGCCAGCTTTTACTGCCTTTCTCAACACACGCACATGTGCATGCAGGGGCCTGGAGCTATATCAATCCATAGATAAGGTAGAGGAGACGTCAGAGGAAAGAAATGCCCTTTGAAAATCAGGCTTCAGATGAGTTTCTTGTCAGCCTGATCACAATATTGGAAACCTTTCCCTTTCTCCCTCCAGAGCTAGGCAGATGCAGCAACAAAGAAATCTGATCCAGAGGCAGATAGGTTCTGGTCAGCTGGCATTCTTTAAGTCTAAGACAAGAATGGTAGGAGAATATATATTAAAAATTAAGGATTGATGTCAAGAGATATAACAACTTGACACTAACCAACTACAGGAAAAGACAGTTTACTCCTTCAGGCACACACTAACAGAGTTTCTATTGTCCTGGAAGTTTCCCTGCTTGAATCACCTGCTAAATTTTCTAGATGTCAAAACTAAATACCCTAAAGGAGAAACAACCACCTTGTATCGCTCAGCTGTGACTCTTACAGGGGATTAAAAATCAGCCAGAGCCCAAATAGGATCTTGTGGGTATGTGGGCTAATACAAACCAGAGATGGCACTCTTCAGGCCTTCTCCAGGGCCTGGGGGGCTCATCCTCATAAAAGACATACAAGTGTGTTATAACATTTGACTTGAAAATTTTCCTGGCTGAAAGGAGATGGTTGGGTTTATGTGGCTCAAATTAATCTTACTCTAATCTAAAGCAGAAAACGTACTGTGCTGATGAAGAGGAGCACCCCTTTTCAACCATCAGACAGCACTACACAAGCACACACGTCTTAGGTGGAGTGCGCATGAGAGAAACACATTCCTCATAATCAAGGGTAATTCGAAAGGCAAACAGTGACCAGAAGAGCATGCTATCCAGCAGAAGACTAATCCTGAACCCAGCTCCACAGACGGTTACACAGCCTGCTGCAATGCCAGGGCAGATGCCAGGGAAGAGACCAGCCACAAACCGAACAGACATACAATCCAGAGCTTGGCATCTGGGTTCTTCAGCTGCCAGCCTTGCCTCATGAGTAGCCACAATGGTTGGCTCTTGTGCAGAAAACAACAGAGGAAGAGGCTAAAGAGGTCTATGTGCCACACTGCCAGCATTGGGAACAAGCAGTGCCAAGTGAGTATTGCAGTTTCATGCACATGCCAATGTGCTTTGGAACCGCTTTTACATTTTCAAAAGTAACAACAGAATTCCTGCATAAAGCAAGACAAGCTCTAACATCAAGGACAGTTTCCCTTCCTTTTTTAGAATTTTTTTTGTGTGTAAATTTCTTTTTTACTTCATTTTGTTCACCTCGCATATTCACTTCAGACAGCTGTGGCACAGGAAAGGCCTTCATGCTTTGCACTCCATACGGATAAAATATTTGAATCTACAGAAATACATGCACAAATCAGTTAATTTCATAACCACATTACAAAGCCCCAGCTTGTAAGCCTCTGTTTTACAACGTGAGCAATTACTCCAAAAAGTAGCTGCATGAACCCCTGTGTTACTGCATGCTGAGGAGCAGCATGCCAGTGTAAGTAAGGGGTTCACCTTCTTCTCTTTAAATACCCCGTTCTGCCCTGTTTACACCAAACTGACACCTTAATCAGAAGGAAATGGTTTGTATATAAATTGCTACTTGCATGTTTATTTTGTTTCGGGAGTCTTGAGGTTATTAATCTGCCAAATGAGCATTTCTAAAAGTGTGTATTTGTACACATGTGTATGTGCTTTCCCACATTTGCAACCCAGCAGAGTTGTTTAATTCAGATGTTCTTGTTGCCTGAAAATGCCTGAATAAGTGCATTACTTTGGGAAGCCTTTGTGTCACATCAGGATAGTGCGTTCTATTGTTTGCATGCAAGCAAACAGCCAAAACGAATTGGGATGAGCAAGAAGCCTGCAAAAGGGCTGGCTGAGCCAATTATCCAGTGAAGGCTGCTTTTAGTTTCTGGAATGTCTTTTAAAATAGGAGCCCCACTCAGTTATGGGGACATCTCCATGTGCTGATTATGGACCGAAAGTGATTATTGTGAGACCTTACAGTAACAGAGAAAGGTATTCTAAATACTGCTATGTTTCTTTGATGCTACTGGGATGGGATCTAATGGTGAACAACTGCATCCAGGAGTTGTGATGAGGGATTTTTTGGTGTGACTAAAATGTTAGCTAGAATAAAATGCCAGTGAAGGCAAGGTAACAAATGGTTTTCAACTCATGCTACCAGGATAGGAATCAGCCTTTCTCCTGGGAGCTCCTAGAAGATACATCTTTGCCTATAAATCACACCTACTAAGGCTATCTATACCACCTCCCTTCCTAGACATTCATCAGCCTGCTTATCACATATTTTCTTTGCCACGTTCAAGCTCTTCTCTTCCTCTCATCTTAGCCCATTCTCTTACCCACTCCTTATTTTAAGACATATACTGAAGCACTCTGTCAAATCACAGCAATACATCTAATTTTCTGGGCATGTCCTAGCCATGTTTCATTAATCGTACCTGCAGTTTTACAAGTGCAAATAATTATAATGTAACCATCAAGCAATTGCATGTCATGTTTTTAGTGTTTTTCATTGCTCAAAACTGGCTTCTTTTCCCATTGTGCCAATGCTGTAAACTCCACTAATATCTCTCAGAGAAGAGTTAAGAATATGAAACTCAGATTTGAATAGAAATAGAATTATTCCAACTTGGATATATCCTGAAAATCCTACCTCTGACTGGCTCTAGGTAAGTCACAATATATTCTGACCAAAAAGAAGGTGTGAAGAATTTTACAAATTTCACCCATAATGTTTAAAAGAATAATATGCTGTATATGCTGGCTTACTGACAATAGGTACAACATTCTTCATCCATACAAGATATAAGCTTGTTTTCTATCCCTGAACATAGTCATTTTTCATTGCTCACTTTTTATAGCTGTTCTTGTTTTGTTATTTATTTTTCTTTCTGTGCTTTTTATATAATACAGGAAAAAGCAGTTGCCCTCCATCAGCCCTTAGTGGAAGAGCTTGATTTACCACTTTTTAGTACCATACTTAAGAGCAGCTACGGTGAATTAATGTAAAACCTTAAATGAGATTATTAGATGTATTTCCTTATCATCTCTCACTTCTTCTTCCACTTGCTGTAAGGCTGAATTTAGCTCTGTGATGAGTAAAGTCCCCATTCTGCTGTCACTCATATCAAAGATACCAGCAGTGCTGGTGCAAGTAAGATCAATTTCTGTTGATCTGCTTTTGAAATGAAAAAAAAATCAATAGATTTCTATTCACATCTATGGGCTTGACTTACCCAGCTTTCGAAACCAATTGTGTGAGATTCATCAGACTAATTGTCTCCTGCTTTTGTTGGTTTATTTTACTTTTCTCTCTCGGATACATCAGATATAGGTCACCATTGCAGGTAAAATGTGGAACTGCCTAAGACAGAGTTTTGCTCTAATATTGTTTAATCAAATGTTCCTAAAAATCTAGGTCCAAGTCCTCAGCTGGTGTCAATTGCTATAACTCAGTTTATCACAGTGGCGCAACGCCATTTTACAGCAGCTGATGTTCTGACCTCTGTTTTCCAAACACAAATAGCCCGTTAAAATGCTACCGCAAACATGGCCCACAACATTTTCCCATTCACGAGGTGTGTACGTGGGAAAAGTGGGGCAGGTCAGAAGGGAACACTTTACATCATCATCGACACAGCTTTGAATATCCAAAACTTCCTCATGCCCAGTACCAAAATCATGTTCCTCAATGTCTCTTCATTACACTGCAATTTAACAAACTCACCCATGATGCACCCAAAAGCACCTATTTCAGCAGCTAGGACAGCTGCTCCTCAGCCAACACACAGCCTTGCACTCCTTGGGATATGGAGAACATTTTGGATTTGAACTGGGCTGGATAACTTACATTTGACTGCAGTGGGCCTGAGGTGGTAGGTGCTAAGAGGCAGAGATGTGGTGAACTATTCAGCCCTCTGTTTTCCCTAAGGAGGCTGCCTCTACCTGCATTATTTCCACACCCACCTCACTCTACCCCAGTAGATTTGCAGCTCTTCTTTGGGGGTAACAGCTGTTGAAGCAACCGATGTACCTTTAGAATATTGGTCCCTTGCAGGTAACACTCCCTCATTTTGCCATTGCTGAATCAGCACCTGCCAAGAAGCTTTCCAGAGTGGGCAGACTCAAGAGCTAACCACACACAGCTGTCTGGGCCAGGTGCTGCCGCTGCCCAGGCTTCACGCAATGCTGCCTACATGGTCAATGCCCAGCAAATGCACTCTGAGTCTTCAGCTGTTGTTCTCATCTATTTCCCTGAGGTGGGACCAGTTTTACAGCGTAAGCAAGGTGACATTTCGTTAATTCACATTTTGAGCTTAGCAATGATATTTGGTCATGTCTCTTACTAAGGTAAGAGATGTTATAAGCGTGAACTTCGTGATTAATGCCAGATCTTAAAACTAAACTGTCTTCCAGTGTGCCTCAGACACATTTTTCCACAGCAATCTGAAAATGTCAACCTTATGGTGAGACAAAGAGACAAAGAATTACATTGAATTTGGCACGTTAAGTACAGAAAATAATTTTGGCTTACACGGCAGTTTCACTATGTAAAATATGCCCCACTGCAGTGAATGGGAATTTTCCCTCTGATTTCTAGGATGTCATCTTTGATTTTTCACTGAAATGTTAGACTATTTATAAATCTACATGCACAATCAAATATATCTCCATTACTATAAAAAAGATATATTATTAAATCTGTAAATTGGCCCTGAAGTAGGTTACATTTCTTATCATATCCCTTGAAATCGTACTTTAGTGCAGAATTACATTTCATAACTTGATGAATTGATGTAAATACGTTGCTATTGAAGCAAGGTTCCCTCTGTGTGTGTGCAACCCTGGGTTTCTGTATGCAAAGTCCAGCCTGCTTGCCAGGCTGTTAAATACTGTGACTTGTTTAGATAGGTGGTGGCAAAAGAAAAGGTGGTGGCAAATGAAAAGGACATGCTATATTTATGGAGGAGGACCAATTTTGAAAATCTCTGAAGTTTACATTCATGTCCAGGTCATCTGCACTACATCTTCATATCTCTTTTGAGCTGGTTTAGTGTCTTTGCCATTCTTATTTTTGATAAATGAACTTCAGCCAGTCTGGGAAAACCATAGGTTCCTATTTTGGCTTTTTCAGGGTAAAGGAATCTACTTTGCATCAGTAGATAAACTTTGTTAAGCTGAGCACTAAATTAATACTTTACAAAATTCATAGAGATACGAATACCTTTTTGAAAAATTTACATTAAACCAATAATAAAGTAAATTTTAAATTCACAGCACAGAGATTCTCATATGGTTTTGCATTGACAATGTTTATACTATAGGATATTAATCTAAAAAAAATCTCTCACCTCCTTCTCTCCACCAGATCATATATAGTTACTGAACATGTAAGAGCCAGGGGATCTTGCTCATCTTCTATGAACAAGCATGAGAACCTTATCAATGCTATAGGTTATAAATGTCTTTCATCTTTTTTTACATTCTTTCTTACACCAGTCAACGGCAAAGTATGCACTAGTAGAGACCTGCTACTGTAGTCAACAGTAAGATGGTTGTCTCAATGTAAGATACTAAGGTAAGAAAATCATGTTGCCAAATGTTGCTCTCTGTTACACCCACAGAATGCCCATTAAATTCAGTGAGTTGAATTTAGACCAGGAAATGCAGAAAATCATTTTGACTTGGCAAATTTGAGCTAATTTTACAGAAGACTAGTAGACACCGTAAGTAACTTAATTCGGAGATGCTCTTCTCTTGTCTCTGCTCTTACCTGAAAATATTGTTAGGAGATTCACACTTAGGGAGCCACTGCTTTCACATCTAAAATGCATTGAACAAGGCAGAAGTATCCCAAAAAGCAGAACTGCAGCAGCATAATCCATTCTGAACTATATTCCCCTGATGCATTTATTTGTCTAGTTTTAGCACTTCTCTGTGCAAAATCAAAGCCTAAATATTTAGCTGCACTACTTTTCATGGCACTTTACTTATGATTCCTTTATGTTCTCACTTGTCCAGCCATAAATATCTTTTCTTTCCCTTTTCCAAGTCAGCAATACAAATATTTACTGTATATTTCACCTTATCGTTTCAGCACTTGTATAGTCATTACATATTCAATCAAATCCTTTCATTCATACTTGTTCACTGGTATTTATTCCTTTCATTCTAAGCTTTGGTTCTCTGCTTGCAGGGGCTTGGCAGGGTTCTCCTTAAAGTACACGTTTCTAGTACCTTCCTGTTTGGACACTGTCCAAGACTGGAACTCATAAAATGTTAATGTTTGGTTCATACTTAGGAGAAATACTTTTAACACTGCTCTAAAATTTGGTGCAATTTGATCACTTGATAAAAACATTTTGAGGAGGTCCAGTGACTTGCTTGCCCCATTTGTGTTTACTGTTTCAGATGTTTGAGCTCTTGTGTTGTTGTTTCTCTTGCTTGGTTGGTTGGTTTGTTGCTGCCTTTGCTGACAGGCTCGGTGTGGCAAGCTGTCATGTTTCGGCTGCAGGTATCTGATAGAGCTCACATGAACCTGGACTGTTCCAGCCATCATATTTTCAGGTATGCTACCATTCCCATCCTCCTTTCAGTGGATATTGATACTGTTAAAAATAAATCATGAGCTTCGTCTGAAACCTGTTTCCAAATAAGTCCAAGCAGCGTAAGTTAAGATCCATGATGAAAAAATGCTGGCTGTAACCATGAATTTTTTCTAAGTACAGCCATTTTCCTCAAGTTCACACACTATGAAGCTGTTTTTCAGCTAACAAGTGCTGGATGCGGGTCAGCAATCATCCCACAGTCCTTTCAAGCTCCTGTGGAAGCTCAAGCAGAAGCTGTGGTCCTTGCTGGGGCACTATGCGCTGGTCACTCCCTCTACATGCAGGGCTGGCAGGGGGACACACACCCACACAGCCCTTCCACCAGCCCCACCTCAGCCAGGGAAGCTTTCTCAGAGGTTCATTTCCATTCAGGTTATAACCCTTTTCTCTGCCATACAGGGAGAAAAGCATTCACGTACCTGATAATCAGTCCCATTAACTCATGCACAGCATCATTCCTTAAAAAGGAAACCCATCCCTGCCACCTTGCAAATAGCTGTGCAGAACAGCACCCTACAAGTCAGGTATGACTGAGCTAGTTTCAGTACCAGCCCTGATTATTATCTCCATGAGGAATGATTCCACTTCCACATGAAATAAAAATTACCCTAACCTTCAGCCATAGCATTAGGGAATCAGTCATATATTTCCCCTTCACATTTCTGAGAACACATAGAGGAAGAAATAAAAAAATTAAAAATATTAGATATTGCCTTTTGACTTGGCTGCTAACACAATAAAGCAGCATCGTAAACTGAATCATGGAAGTCTGCAGTCTTCATTGCTCCCTTTGCTGGTATTACTTCATGGATATTGGAGCCCTTAGGGAAACTGGAATATGAATAAAGATTTTTTTTTAAATCAGCCGTTTTTTCTTGGTTCTGTTTCTAAAAATAATGCAGTTTGCAAAAAACAGAAGGTTTGGTTTATAACACAAACAAAATTGTTACATTCTGAATGGGTTGTAAGTACCTGATTCTTTGCCTTTTTACTCATCCCTGCTAAAAAAAAAAAATCTGCAAATCCATTTGCTAACCAGCTGCACCTCTGTACTGAACAGATAACAACCTGTGCAAGCCAGGCTTTGCTGTGAATCGGTGCTGATAGGCCTGAATCTCATAGCTTTTTTTAAATGCTAATGACAAGAAACATTTCCTAAGCCAAAACGCTCTTGTAGATCTGTCTACTTCTATTATGACTGATATTTGCTTGTAAGTACATAGAACACTTGTTCACTGTGCCTTATCTGCTATGGTGCAGCATGCTGACCTACATACCATTCAGCACAATATGATGCACAAACATCTTCTATATAATTTTTCATTTTCGACTTAAAAACAGTAGAGGCAAAATAGGATTGCTGCAAATCTAACAAAGAGATGGCATTATTTCCAAATAAAAATGTGCATTTTTCCAAAGAATTTATTTGTCTAGCAGCATGAAGTTCATACATAGCAATGCTTAAAAAGGGTGTTGAATTGCGATTAGGAAGGAAGGACTTAGGAAGAAGAACAAACCACATCTTTTCTACTTACACAGAATAATTAAGCTAACTTATTTCTCATCACAATTAAAAGTTCAGCCTTTCTGAACCGTGTTTTCGCAATGTCACTAAATGCTGCTGATATAAGAATGCTGAAATAAGTGTGATAATAACAATAAAGAATGATGGATAGAAAAGGATACAGTAGCTAAGGGAACAGAAATGATAGTCTATTACCTGCCATTGTCAAGCTAAACAGAACTACAGTATTTATGATTTTTGCTGTGATGCCTGCTATGTTGTATAAGCCCAGCCTTTATGATGATACTTGTCTACTGAATGAAATAATTAATACATCAGTTTTTATTGTAAATAAATATATGTCTGTCCAGTGGCCAGACATTATTTATATTGAGTAACTGAAATGGAGCCACAAATATATCAAAAGCTTGTAAAGGAAAATGTACTTTAAAAGCTAAATTTTAAGAGAAAAACAGGAAGTCTCCATCAATTCAGAACACTCCTAATCAACTTATATTCTGAAATGTTAAAGAAAGGCAGAAAAAAGATCTGCTCAAACAACAGAAAAAAAACAAGAAATGCTTTGCCTTAGCAGGATACAGTAGTTCTAATTCTAAAATGTGTATAATATAAATGACTTCTACATAGTAAAATTGTATAAATAAACCTAAATTAAAGACATTTTTATAACAATCTGTTTTACACATGCACTGAATTGAGATATATTTACTGTCCTGTTGTTACCACTAGGTGAAAAAAGCAAACAGTGTACAAATTAGAGCAAGCATGAATGTTTAATCCTATAAGAATCTTAAATTAATGACACAACACGTATATACTATCTATTAGCTTTCTAGGAAAATACTAATTTTCATATCCACAGACAGTACAATTTTTTTTTGTTTCTGGTGAAACACATGGTACAGGAATCAGCTTGAGGTTTTAAACTGCAAAAATGAAAATAACTTGGGGACCCATGCAAGCACTAGTGAGGTCAATAGAAGTGCTTCCACTGATGCTTGGAAGACCTCGGTCAGCCTGTTGGCTGTGTTATCCCAGTTCGTTTCTCTGTTGCTGAATTTTAGAACCAGTGAATGACAAGATAAAGTGTTTGGTACATTTAGCTATTAGGCTTTGGCTTTATTTTAAAAAGGTAAGGCTAGCTGCGAAACAATAGTTCCTGAACTGGTCAGAACTGACTGATATTTTTTGTATTTCACTAAGTGCCTTCTTGTACACAGTCTGAAGACACCATCTCTCAGACCAGTCACTGACTTCTCTTCTACTAAAGTGACAAGCAATGTCTTGACTCACGGTACTTATGTATCATTAATGAGAATAACATCTTTTAAATCCACATGAAGCTTTATGAGTCTAACATACAAATGGTTTGCAGTGATGTGGCTTCCAGAAATAGATTATTACAGACACTGATACATCTTCTGGTATTACCCTGCGAACGATACCGCTTTTGGTAGATTTAACTCTACAAGTAAAGTGGATTTTCTTTTTCTTTTTTTTTTTCTTTTTGAGGTTCCTTTTATGACTTTGTGATATCTGTCAGAAAAACTTTGGGCCAGATCTGCACCTGTTATTCACTTAAATAGCAGGGTACATGACTGCTATTGTGCTCAGCAATTATGGGCTCTGTTGTGTTAATAGAATCACAGACCAGAGATCAGACCTAACCATGCCAGACCCATGGCCCACATGTTCCACACTGAAATCACAGACTACTAGCCTAGCTGTAACTAAGGTTGGAAACTGATGTCCTGGTTACCCAGGACATGGAGAAGGCTGAGGTACTCATTGACTTTTTTGCCTCAGTCTTCACCGTTAGGGGCTCTTGTCCCACCACCCAAGCTGTGGAAGGCACAGGCAGGGACTGCGAGGATGAAGAACCGCCCACTGTACTCGAAGAGCAGGTTCGGGAACATCTGAGGAACCTGAAGGTGCACAAGTCCATGGGATCTGATGAGATCCATCCGCGGGTCCTGAGGGAACTGGTGGATGAAGTTGCCAAGCCACTGGCCATCATATTTGAGAAATCGTGGCGGTCTGGTGAGGTCCCCGATGACTGGAA